>DWEE01000338.1:0-18385 GCA_018245755.1 Parelbella macleannani | reverse complement strand
GTTTGTACATGCGCTATCTAAAGTTCTCTTTCATTTGTTTTGCGTTTTTTTGCTCTACCATTCCGTATCTAAAAGTCGTTTCGCTTATAATGAATATTGTAAGTCAATACGCAGATGCAAAATTTAATACATTTGTACTAATGTAGGTGTTGTATAAATGATTAATTAAAAACAGATCGTCAAAATGATTCTGTGTTCTGGTAGTTTCTAGATTGTTCGATATTTAAATCTTTGGATATTAATAACGTTTTGCAAAACTACCTACAATGTAATTAATTGTTTAGAATAATATAAATGCAACTTCTTAGATATTCAAAAGTCAAAGTTTCTTGCTCTCTAAAATAAGTACTTCTTCATCATATCTAATCTTAATATCCACTAAAAGTAGGTACCAGTTTCTACTCCTTAGGACTATATTAGGAGGTGTCGTGTTTTAGTGTGCCTGGCTACCGCACTCTTCATACCGGTTCAAAACTCAAACTTTATTCTTCCAAATTCATTAAAACATGAGGTCATCAACGTTATGACTTTTGATTTTCACGTGTAGAAGAAGCACTTCAATTCTGTAACGATAGATATATTTGACACTCCGTTCTCTCTGCTTATCCCGTAAGAGACCTAGTATGATGGTACTAATAATAATTTTCGCGTGTACTATGATTTAACTACGAAATAGACGAAATCTTTCTTTATTTTTTTTTTTAACTAATTCATAATTTAGTTATCAACTTACTCTAACTAGTCTAACTGACAGTGTCAGTCTAATAGGACTGTGTAGGCATACTCCAGTACTTTTCGAAGGATATCTATGGAGTAGATAATCAGATACCAGCGTACACTTTCGACTGCTATCTGCTTGTTTGATATTCTCTTCACTTAAACGTATACAATAAATAAATATATTTCTTGTTAGAAAAAAGAAAACGTAAGCTGCCATATTGCACGTAATCGGTCAATCTGACCGAATGACAATTGACTGGGTACGCGTGGCGATTTCTAAACATGTTCCCTAGGTCTTGGCATTTTAAAAATGGAACAGGTATATAAAAATAGTCGGGTAGTTGTGGAAAATAACGTCGAGCCGTTAAAACTGAAATTTATTGGTGCCTACCTATTATTAAAAAGCATCTATCATACAGAACGGCCAGTTCGAATGAGCTGCTGTCAAAATTAGCCCCGGCGCAGTGAACAAAAACATTTCAGGCTGTAATCACCCCATTTCTATTCCGAATAAATAGAAACTGGGAGGTTACATTAGTACGAGGCTCTCGCAAACAATAAACCGGCTCATTGAAAAGTATTGTGCAAATAGGGGTGCGAGTGGGCAATGCACCCTCAACAAAAAGTAGGCTTACGAAAATGAAACGTATCAGCCAGTGACTGACCTGACGCAACGTGGCCCGCGGTAGCCCTTCCTGCTGTTTACGTTATGCTCGCCTGGAACATTGCTTATACATTGGTTATCCTCATTGAGTTTTTCACGTTTTTTTTTGTTACACATTTATAAATTAGTTACCATTGTGTCATTACGCTAGGTCGCTTACGGGTAGACAGAAAGGACTAGTTAGTGGTGGCAGATAGCTTTGCTTTTACAAAAATATTTTATATTGGACTACGTGAAATATTTAGGTACTTTGGTCCTCATTATTTTTTGATGATGAAATGTATTTTTTTATTATCGTCATTTTGTCTATTACAGTTATTTCAAAAATATTTATAACTACCAATATAACGGTAACGGTTAACGGTACCCTGTGATATTTGAAGTATAATTATTAATATTTTATACGTTGATATGATGAGTTTTCTGTGAAATAAAATTTCATTAGGCTTAATTAAGCTTATCAACATTCACAGCTTATTTATTTGGGACAGAACCAAACCGGCCAATTCTAAAAACAGAGGTTAAATTGAGGGCAGTATTTTGTTAAATACAAAGGTCTGCGATCGTACCTTACAAAGGTATTTTCTACATTAAAAATATCTTTCACTAAAGGCACATAAAAAACATTAGGTTCTGAAATCAATTTTCGTGATTATCATGTTCAAAACCTTGCTGCACGTTTATGATTAGAATATTATTTTCACAGGTTTCCGAACGCGCACCTAAATAGAGTGTCACTACATAAATGACACACCCCTTAATAAATTTGTGTTGACGTGTTCTAATCCTATTCTTTTTACTAGATTAAATGTTATTATTGTGCCAGTTACATGATGTGTAGGTACAAAAATAAATTTTATAATGCTTATAACTCGTTATTATTGCCAAAAATTTATAGTATCAACTATCATCATTCGGAATGGCTGTGATTGACGTTGATTAAATCAACATATTTGTCGTAATTATTTTTTTGTGTCAAAGTATAATCAAATATTACTATATGAACCAATGATCTAGTTTAGTTAGCAAAACATTTTTCTTCTTGAACGAGTAGGCTTTGAATTAATTATATTTCGTTATATTTCATTGTGACTTCGTTCATACACTACTTGGACAACTTTGACGTGAGAATAGTCCATTCCTGACATACACTACGTCGAAATTGAAGAAATACGACAAAACAACGTACCAGAACACATTTTAATTCCGTAGAAGTTTTATTCATCCACCTCCCACTACGAAATGGGTTCAAAGAACTGAATTTCGTACGTAACGAACGCAAATTGAAACCAAAGACATAAGTGCTGTGTGACTGCGAATCCAAGATGGCCGCAAAAAGAAAAGCCGGAGCGCTGCTTCAACACGTTTTGCCTAAGGTAATCTTTTATTTTTATTTTTTATTCCTCTACGTATCATGTAGATAATATCGGCCAATAATAATATCCCGTATTCCTTATGTCATCGACCAAGTACACTTGAACTTTTGTCGAGTGCACTCATTCACGGATGAGGGATCGAGTTTGATCGGCCAAGATAAACTCAAGGTAAGAGAATCCGCGACGCTTCTTTAATACGGCCACCTTCCCGTCGCTACTATAAAGCGCACTAAAAATGGTATAATTAAAGGAATTTATAATGACACCCGTGATGTTACCCGATCGGATTGCGAAGGATTTCGCCTTATACTTGTACCTAAGTAAGAAGGTTCCAATCCGACACGGCTGCGTTGTAGACGTCGCCGCAGCGAAATTGGCGCCAAAGTCAGTTTTCCCGCCGCGAGCAGTTCGCCTTGCAAAATGGCGGAGTCTCGAATGACACGCGGCTTCATTGAAAAGGTAGCATGGACATACCTATTCATTTGCTGTAATTATTTTTTTACGTTGACCTTTTCTTATTACATCGCAACGAATCAATCGCGTAATCAGGGATTATTTTATATATTAAACAGTAGTTTAATTAATTTTTGTAATTGATTAATGATTTTAACACATGTTATAATATTCAAATAGCATTTTTTTACTATTATAATTTAAAATAACTATAACTTTAATAGGAAATATATTATCTTTTAATATAAGTCTAAAGCAAAGATGTAAAGACAAGCTAAATATAAGCAAGTACTCACGATGCCAATGACAACTTAAAGCATTGGAACTGTCAACACATTAGGAACATCGAAACTTCAAACAGGTTAAAAACCCAGCTAGTAACACAATAGTGTTGATTTTTTTTTCTATATAAAAATAGTTTTTTAATGTTATTATTTTCAAAAATTTTAACACGAAAGTTAGTATAAAACATAATATAGCAACGGAATGTCTGTCGATGGTCAGCTCGCCTGATCCACAGTACGCCGGCGCGCAGTGACCAATGAGGCGCCGGGCGACCTTGCACGCTAGTCTCTGCTGTGTATCTAAACCTAGTTAGACGTCCTACGGCACAGTTGCCAAGTTTTATCGAGGAAAATATAGGACTACATAGTAGATCATCTTTGTATAAGTTAACGATAGCGAGTAATTTATGCTTTTTTCTTGCCTTCTGAATCTATATAAAATGAATATTCTTTATTCTTTATTCTTCTCTAATATGAATGTTCTTTTTGTTATTTTTGACACGTGTCGCATACCGTTTAAGTAAGTGTTTTCTAGCAAAAATGTTGAAAATTTGTTATTTAATACTTAAAAATTATCAATAAATCAGTAACGCTACAAATAAGGAAATAATTATGTCTCAATGTGTACATAGTTGTAACTCACACGTGCTTTCGTTTTCTCAGTTTTATGTGCTTATTGTACATTCAACCTTCAAAATGTGTCCTAAGAAAAACGTATCTCATGGCCACCCTATCCACAGCTTACATCAGTTATAGCACAGGCTTCATATACTTATGTAATCTTGCTATCTACAATAGGTTTGTACTAAGCCCATATATACATACATAGAAACATACATACATACATACATACATATGTATTGCCTGTTACCTATATTTACATACGTGCTATTGATTAATAGGGTTATATATTGAATCTGACTGACTGACCAGGTCTAACTCGGGTCATCAATTCTCATCCAGGGTTACCGAAGTTAGTTGAACTATCTTGAACAGTAGACATATTGATGGTATTGCCCCGAGGCCATGTCCATGTTCCATGTCTTTGTCATGTCTATGTCTACGTCACAACTGTGTCCATATTCTACAACGAATTTAATCAAGTTATCAAAGATTTAAGATAATTCTTTATACGTATATGCTCTATCAAGTCATACATTATGTAATCTCGTATACTCTACCAGCCATCTTTTGGCAATCTATTTATGTACATACGGGATTGACAGAAGCGATGGTACATACATATGTATATCTGAAAGAAAATATGTCTGTTCAAAACTAATTTGTATCCAAAATGTTAAATTATTCTATATACTTTTTGGAAAACGTAAGTAGTAGAGTAATAAAATCCTTTTAAAAATCAACCACGTCTAAAATACTAAAGCAAGGGTTGAACTAGCTGTTACTGAACCAAGTACTTGCAATATGTAAGGGGATTACGCACTGTACACTGTCTATGTTTATATCAACAGTTGTTGTATTGTGTTCGGTCCGGATGCGATAGGTGTGTAGGCGCACTAAGAAATTAGACGAGTCCAGCTTGCATTCCCTATTCCCACCGGAGGCGAACGCATCTGTGCGGTTTCATTAGTTTAGATCTATTAGAGATTGGTTGTTAGCGGCTGTGGATAGGCACAGTGCACAACGACAGGTCGATCTCTTGAAAATACAATCAAAGGTTTGGTTACTTTTAAAATTATAAATAATCGAATAATAATGTCTGTGTGAAGAAAGTGATCGATATAGAAGCACGTCATGTCTGTGAGCATAGAAATGTTTGGCGCTCGTTGTTCCCTGCCTACTCAGTAAGAGTTATTTGGTTGAGAACGACAGTAGGCATTAACTTCACATTTTATTTTAATTTTTCTTGCTATACAATGAAGAACTAGTGACTCGGAGTCTGGATCTGTGCCCGATACATGGCGATAGACTCACCATCTATTCCATGGGACGTAAACGCAACTTGTGAAACGTGGGAGCGTACTACACTCCTCTGCCTACTCCTTCGAGGATTGCAGGCGTGATGTTACTTAAAATGCAGAATAAGCAAATGAACATGCATTTGCAAAATAAAAGCACCTTAAATAAATAAATAAATAAAGCTTTATTTCTTTGTATATGTAAATGAATAGTTATTTGCAAATAACGTATAATATGGTACATTTATTAACATGAGCTTTATTACCAATAAAATTTTATTTTTATTTTCATAAACAGCATTTACCTTACTTTGTCTTAACAGCATGCAATTTTTATTACTCGGTAGGTTTTTAATTAAAACTGGTAATTATCATATCATTAATAACACTATCTGTGATGTCTTGAAAGCACTTAAAAAAACCAATAGCAAAGTATAAATTATTTTTTCGTCGGGAAATTTTGTTGATCATCATTATCATTATCAGCCTACTCCCGTCCACTGCTGCACATAGGCTTCTTCAATGGCACACCACTGAGCCCGGTCTTCAGCTCTTCGCATCCAACCACTGCCAGCCACTTTGCGTATATCGTCACTCCACCTAGCTGGAGGGCGTCCTACGCTACGTTCGCCAAGTTTTTATTGATCATGATTTTGGTTTTATCCAAATTCATGCCGAGACCTGCGAGGCCATTGACCAGCCGAGGACAGAGCGCGATGACGCTCATTGGGGGAGGCCTATGTCCAGCAGTGGACTGTGATAGGCTGATGGCGACGACAATGACGAAGTACATTTTCTATGATAATGACATTGTACTCATACTATTTTATAGCATTATGTCAGCGAGTATCTAATCCAAATTTTTATAATAGTTCATGAATAGCCTCAGATTAAGTACAACGTAATAACACGCCTGTAACACCCGAGGGGTAGGCAGAGTAGTGTGGTACACTCCTACGTTTCACCAGTTACGTTTACGTCCGAAATGAAATTAGGGGTGAGCCTATTGCCATACACCACGCACAAATCCAGGCTACACAACTGAATTATGATGAAAAAGAAGAATTTAATATTAGATAAACTGAAAAAGCACTGAATGTTTATGCATACTTGCTGGGCAAACATGCTAAATCATAGACCACACTTTTGATTTTCATCAGGCAAAGCTATCGCCAAGTGCTGGCCTATACGAAATAAAAATAAAAAAATTGTTTTCAGGTAACGCAGTATGATATAACTAGTGAATACTTCAAGGACACTCGCACAGAGAGACTTAACCCACTGGGAACAGTGGGATTACCCTGATTTTTTGGGTTTAAAAGTGACACTTCAGCTTTTCGACAATAGCACTGATTTTGACCCAAAACGCGCGGACTGCTCTCGTATGGAATTAACAAAAAAACACGTTTTGACTCTTTTTAATTATTTTGACAATACATTATATAATTTTACGTTTTTTTAGCAACAATCGAATCAAGTATTAATTATACATTTTCATTGTACCGTTATGAAATGTATTATGAAATAATAATATTCGGAAATAGTTTGCAATATTGCAGTTGTCAATTTTATATTCTTAACAAGAATATATTTGTTGCGTTCATCATGCTTATTATTTATAAGACCGCCATATTGTATTGTCATACATATGTCTATCTTGCTCTAAAAGTTAGTTCCATATCTGCTTACATTGTATTACTAATTATAATTATTATACAATGTAAACATGTTATAGTTATACGTTGTATAGTATAATCAATATTGATGTTTATACAATGAAATAAAAATTTGTTACTTCTGTTTTGGCATTTTTGTTTTTTAATTGTACCTGCTGTGTTCTCCTGTGAAAAGAGAAGATACAGTAAAGTAAAACATTTACATTTGTAACGTAAATTGTTTAATTACCACATCAGCCCAGAAGTTATGGTCATGTTTTATTTTTGCATATTTGAATATATGAAAATAAATGGTGGTAAATATCAAAGTAAATGGTGTTCGAAATACGTCTTAAAATGTTTTTATTTTATTTTATGCTTGTAAACAAAATTTTTTTGTTTCATGTTTACAGATTTACTCGTCATCATACCTTGTAAAACTTAATATACTAGTAAATACTGCTTTATAAATAGCTCAATTCGACATACACGCATAAAAGAATTACACGTCGGGATAATGCGACTAAGATGTAATAAATTAATATTCTATTTTAATATTTAATGTCTCATCTCATTCAACGCTCATACATCCTCACTGGGACACACAGGGTAAACAATAAATCATTATAACAGATAATAAACACAACAGATAATAAAAGCATTGTAGAGGCAAGTTAAACAGTAGAGACAAAATTCTCAAGTGCTCGTACCAACGCCCCTCCATTATTCATACTGTGCGCCCGCGCATGCATTCTTGTACACACTCGCCACTCAATTTGCATGCTTCGTCGTGTATATCCGTTCGAATGATTTTTAGATACGATTCGTATGAAACTCTTATCAAATATCTCTCTCGTGACGGCGCTGATAAGCGGAAGCTAAAAATAGCGAGTGAAAAACACTTCGCTGTTAAGCTCTACATCGACTCTACTTTTTTTGTTGTTCGAGTCGCTAGAACTCTATTTTCAGTTATATATATGTATATCTATGATATGTTGTGTTAGATATTTTTATACCGGCGTGTATAAAGAGAGTGATGCAAATAAAAAAGTACATCATATCTTGGCATTTGGTGTTCTCTGTCTATCTTGTTAGGATCTAGGGCGATGATAGGAACTGTGGGAAACTATCGCGAAACATATGTTAACTAACTAAAACATTTTGTGATTCGTTCTAAAGGTGTAGTTGTCAGTCTAAATATTTACTCTGACAGGGAATGGAACCTACGACCTTTGATCCAGAAGTTATGGTATCTAACTACTATAGGACAAAAAAAATTATGCATATGTATTCTTATAACTTGTGATTTTCGTAAAACAGAAACCTATTACTAGCCGCAATTATCAGTCAGTGAAAAATCAGAATAAAAGGAGAAGAATCTCTTATTAAATTTTCTAACAAATTTTTAGGTTTCTTATTGTTTGTACGGACTATACAGGATCTGTAATTGATTCCGTTTGGTATGTCTGTGGTGAGTCATTTCTGACAGTGCTTCAGCGGTCCAAATCGTACTGACCTACTTTGGCGGTACTAGTCTTGTTAAAATAATGACTGACCGATCAGCTTGTTGGTCCAGTGGTTTGACCTTGATTGCTAAGCCGGGGGTCGTGGGTTCGTTTCTTATGTAGAATAATTGTTCTTGTAGTGCGCCAGTTTTAATAGTGTTGGGTGTGAAATTGTCAATTTAAGTATGTATTTAGACATTTTATATGATGTTTATTACTGATTGGTATAGCTTGGAATCTGTGAAGTTCAAGATCAGACTTCATGACAGAGATGTCCTAAAATATAATTCTTATGGTTCTTGCATACATTATATTTGAACAAATGTTGATAGATGTTTTTGAAATATTTATTTAACAAATAGTACTTAGTCGATGAAGTATTTGGTTATCGTTGGGTCTCATAAATTCGACTTCCTCACGGGAGCATAGCAGTTCTGATTGTTCTTGTAGAACAGCACTATTATTTGAGATGGATAAGTCTATAGTAAGTTATAACTATTCGACTTTATGCACAAAGTAATGCTCATCAAGCGTTTAAACACTAACATAGTGTTTGGAATACAACCCCACTCCCACTTCGACTTCAAAACCTGGTGCCCACATCTCGCTTCACAAAATTGTCGTTTTACCCTACCCTTTTAATCTACTGTGACAGTGAAAAATATCACCCTAAAAATTCTTAATATGCCGTGAGAAAATCTGCCTACCTTAGATTTCTCCAGAATGTTCCCGAAGGCTTGTGAAACCTGCCAACTAGCAGTTGTGTGTGCGTATTTTTAAAGAATTCCATGCACTATTTAGTTACAAGTTTTGCGAAGCCGGCAGATAAAAGATAACCCAGTTCTCGGTTTACAGCGCAAAAAAGAAGATTTGTACATTTTCTGCTAACTTCAAAGAGCGGTCTTGCCTTCGACGGTCCCCAAAGCGCTTTTTATTTTCTTCTTTTATTTTAATTGTAAAAAACTGTCTTTTTTATATAAATTGCAATCTGCGTTTTTAATTCTCAATTAACTTATTTCGACTACTAATGTTTTTAGTGAATTCACAAAGCTGTCGTTTATATACGACAGACATTAGTAGAGACACTCTGATCGTTATTAGAACTCTATCTATTCTCTACATTGCTGCTGATTAAAATCTATATATTAATCAGTGCTAATGAGTTGTATTAATTTAGGTAGTTAGATTAATTGATTATTTCCTTTGGGCTAGTACTTGTATGGTGTAAGTAAACTTTATATTGAAACCATTATCTGCGGTAGCGCCAGAAATCAGTGCAGCATTTTCGCTCTCTCCCTCGGACATGCTCATATGTTCCGTTCAATTTTTTCGACCATTTTATCATTTCATTATAGGAACACAAGTCTCCTTTCAGAATGAGCGCGTTGAGACCATAGTCTACCTCGATGGCCAAGTACGGGTTGGCAGACATCACATGTCTTAGAGAGCTTTTATTTATCTTTTTATGTTAAAGATACTATCAGCCACTAATGTTATTGCACTTTCTTTGATCATTTCGTTGTATGGACATGTGCAAGATACTGAAAGGCCGATGACACTCGATGCGATGGCGACAGATACCAAGAAAGTACTAATTCCATTCCTCCCCAATTTATATCTGTCACTTTTGGTGCCCCGGTCGGCGTAAAAATATTGTTTTTACTTATCCCGGGGGCGTGGGGGCCCCTGCGTGGGGGCAGGGGGCGTAATTACTTGAAGGCAGACGGGCCCAGGGGGTCGGTATTACTAACGCGCTCGCCGCAGCCCCGGTTTTTGTACGAGAGAGTATTTTTCTTAATCCAAGAAGGCTGGGTTAGGGATGCTTAGGTGGTAGGTTATTTATTTATAACGCCAGATTTCATCTCACGTGACTGTTAGCTATAGATTCTGTGTGTGTAGTGGATGGAAGGTTTCGTGGAAATTATTGCGTAGTTGCCCTAACTAATTCCTTTTTATATTTTGCTTGGTCATCTCTTTTTGTTTTACGATGTTGTATGATTATCGAGCAGACAGTGTAGCGATTTACAATGACGTCTTTGTTTTTTGGGGTCTTGGATTTGAATCCGTGATAAGCTCTTTTATATTTAGATAAAGTTTTCTGTGCTAATTAAACAGTTAGTGGCAGTTAAACGGTAGCCTACAATCCACACTTACCGCAGAGACTTTAAGCCTTGATGGCCTTAAGCCTTTTCATTCTGAGAAGACACCAGTGTCCACTAGTGGAACGATAAAATCTTTCATAATAATGACAATGACTATCGTACGGTAATGACGAGGGAAAATACAGTAAGGCTAGAAAATAAATATCAAGATACCTTGTTTGATATGTAGAATATTCAGTTTTTCAAAGTAATATTTGATTGAAACTAGAAATAACAATTTAGTAACTGTCAGTACAGTGTAAATATAAAACTAAACGTGGAAGGGCAAAGGGCAGAGTTTTTAGAGAACATTTGATGACGACAAATGTAGTGTATACACTGTGCTCGGTATATGACACCAGGCTTACCACCTAGTCCATGGGGGGACGGCAACGTGACTGGTGAAAAGTGGGAATGTGCTACCCTTTTCTGCCTACCTTTTCGGGGATTACATGCGAGATGTTACGTCTTGTTTACGTTTGACGACTCAATCTATGACTTAAGCATAATATTTAAGTGAACAGATAGACACCACTCATCATATTAATGTTGTGTCTAAAACATACTCTCCATCTTTACGATTTTACGTTCAAGGATTACCTAAATTGTCTCTTGACTCGTCTTTGCCTCCAGACGATTGTATTTCAGATATTTCGTTCTCTGTTGTTCATGTTAATTTGTCTCTACTGGAAATAAATGTTGACTATATATCCCTGTACTGGTTGCTTTATCCTTTTTAATGGTGAAATTTGTAACTTTTTGTTGATTTTCTTTATTATATGATAGGCTGTCCCACCTGATGGTAAGCGAACATGCGTCCTGAGAGAGCCTATTCACCCTTGTATTGACGAGTCCTCGATTCTGTGCCAGCGTTTTGTACATCCTGATATGAGATTTTTTCGAGACTTTCAACATTGCATGACCAATTATCTTTTCAAAATACTGCCGTCCACTGCCGAGATAGTTTTGTTTCATACATTTTCACTATTCGTAGTGTTCGGTTTTATGTATATACTTACCCTAAAGTATTATAATGCCTGTATATTAAATAATTTTTTTTGTGCTTTAACACACTAGTATTAGTAAAATCTATAACACTTAATGGTGTAATTGTCCCTTAGCCGGCCATCTTGTTGTGTACCCGTCATTCAAAATTGTACTGTATACCAATAAATTTTAGTTCACATTTGATTGTCCTGTTTTGTTACCGACAGTAACATCACGCCTGCAATCCTAGAAGGGGTAGGCAGAGGGGTGTAATACACTCCCTCGTTTCACCAGTAACGTTTAAGTCCCATGGAATAGGCTGGAGCCTGTTACCGACAGTCATTACAACAAAAGATTGATGATTGTATAAGAAGCATGTCGGTTCTGTAAGATTAGAGATATTTGGCATTAGGTGCTCTCTGTCTAACCTAAAAGGGACTTAGCGTGATGAGATAATGATAATAAAAAATCTGTTTTGATGGATAATTATTGGAACCATTGATGTTGATTTTACTTCCTCTTAAATATGTAAATATAGGGTCCGCTTTGTCTAGCCTTAGATCCCAGTTCCCCTAGTGCACGTATCTATAAATAAAGTTGGAAACGTATAATAAATTGGATGGTAAGGCTTAATCAATAATACTTTTTCCATAGTGGCTGCGTTTATGTTCCGCTGATAGGCGTAGTTTTCGCTGCGTAATAAGATTAAGTGATCGCATATCGCTGTCTTTAAAGTTATCTACAGGTAAAAAGTGGGTGGATTTGTGTCCGTTGCGTAGCAATATGGTCGCCACTTGATCCACAGTGGACCGTCAACGTAACTGGTGAAATGTGGGAGTGTACTACACTTTTCTCCCTACTACCTCGGGGATAAAAGGCATAATGTTACGTTTTACGTTTGTATATCTGTAGGCATACAAACCATTGCGCTACCGTCAAGATAAGCGACGTTCAGGTAGAAAGTGAGAGAAATGAAATTTAGTGCTAGAGGTAGGGATGTACGAAGTGTTAGAAGTACAGTGATTAACATTATTTACTATGATAATAGAGGTATTTGGTATGATAACAAGGTATTTGGCATGATAACCAGTATTTGCTATGATAACAAGGGATTGGAGAGACAGGAAGAGTATAAAATGTACTAATGTTTAATTTATAATCGACCCTTTTATTGTTCCACTGTTGGACACAGCTCTCGGAAAGGAGAAATTTAGGACCATAGTCTGCCACATTGGCCAAAAGCACTTTGGGTGACAATAATTATTTATGATAGGTTTTCAAACGTAACATCACTAATTCTGCACTCCTATAATCCCTGAAGAGGTGGACAGGAGGTAATAGATTTCCACGTACACCAGTTACGTTTACGTCCCACGATTTTCAGATGCAGTTTTACGCGGTCTAATACATGCGGTGTCTGCCCATACACCGTTTACGTTCGTCTCATAGATCACTCTTTGTTTAACATTTGTATAAAAACATTATTTCGTATTGTGCACTTGTTTTTTCTCATCTATTATCTCTGTAGAACGTATGATGGTGAGCACTGAAAATGAATGTTTCATTTTTGTGTCTACCGCATTTCATTTAACAACAGTTACTATTGTCACACATCATTGTTGGATAGCTGCTTTTTGTTTCATTGAGAATTTAATAAGTAATTATACCTGCCATATATTAAAGTAATTACTTATTTATGTCACCGACTCTACCAATCTCTCCACCTATTCGTATAACGTAACTATTCAAACGTGGGAGTGTACTACATTGGGAATAGAGGCGAGATGTTACCTTATTATTTATAATATTCTTATTACAATACTGTCACGCCAGGTCTTTTACCGGGTAGACAGAGAGCTACGAGTTCCATATATTTCTAACTTTTCATACCTGATTTGCTACTTCTACGCTTGTCCTATATGTACATGATTTTAAACAGCGTGCGTCTTTTGTTTGTTTAAAAAAAGTTTACGTTTTATTTTTGTAGTAAAAAAACAATTTAGGATTAGGTAGGATTAGAGGAGGCCTATGTCCAGTCTATTGTAGGATTAGGCCTAAGGGAGGCCTATGTCGAGCAGAGGACATCCCAAGGCTGATGACGATTTAGTTATTGTTGTTAAAACGGTCGGTGTAAGTTAGTAAAAGTTATTACATTACTAACTTGTTATAATACTGCAGTGTATAAAGAGTTTTCAGTTTTTACTAACATTTAAGTCCAGTTAGTACTTTCATGTTAGTAAGAGTACAATTTATGTTTGTTAGCATCTATCCCAGTCGAAGTTGGTTACATACACGTTACACTCGAGGACTCCTACCGATAACCATACTTCTGACAGAAACACAAGTTTTGAGAATGCTTCACGGTGGCGGTAGGTGTAGCTGGGCGAACTCTACATACATATGTTTTACCGCTTATCCGTTTGTTCTGAATGCTTGTGACCACTAAAGTTTCCATTTGTACGTTCAATCATGTTTACTAATTCAGTTTCGGGTCTCATTTCTCTGCCTGGATTCTGCAGGTCAAAGCGAGGTCAGGTCCTGGCGAACACCTTTGACTCTGCAAGGTTTGTGCGTTTAGCAAGGTCAAATACGTATCTTGTATAATAGTGAATATATTTATTGGTCTTTAAATATACATATTCAAATAGTGAATAAACTCAATTTTCCTATGTACTGCTGTGACCGTTTCGTCGGATGTTATTAAAGTAATGTAACATCACTCCTGTAATCCACGAAGATGTAACAAGAATACAAGAAGGAAGATGTACATAACAATAATGGGATTGTTTTTGTAATGAACATTACTTTATAATTTAGTAATTGCCAGATGATTTCAAAGAGAATTTTGTTTGCAATTAATCTCTTCTCGCGTCTTGAGGATATCGTTGGCAAAAATGAGAAAGAATATTACAGGCCGTAAAGGGATTATTGAATAAAGGTAATGTTCTTTGTGAGTAATCAAATTATTTTTACATCGAGTCAATAGACTGGTTTCATTCATTAGTTCATTCATCAGTAGTTAGATTCAGTGGTTCAATTCATAATAAATTTTTTAATTTGGTTGATGCTCATCTTTCATCATCCTTTTATCGATCCAATATTGGACACGGGTCTTCTTTTAGAAAGAGAAGGGTTAGAGTTATAGACTACTGGGCTGGCCAAGTGTGGGTTGGCAGATACTACACAAATTTAATCTTAAAAGTGTACGTAACTTTTTAGTCAGTTGTGCTCGCCAGGAATTCAAATCTCAGACTCCCGAGACGCATGCTGATTCTAAGCCACCAGGCTATCGCTGCTTGCTGGGTTAAACATGCTTTGAAGTTATTTAATGTGGTTTTAACTGCAACTAAGCGTATTTTAGTCTCATTCGTTTCCTTAACCCTCTCAATATGAGAGGAGACGCATATTCCAACAGTGGAATGAGAAATAGATCGATTATTATTATTTTGTATTATTAGTTCCGTTCACATATTTAGAATAATGATATTTTGAAGATGTTCATTAGCAAGTAGATGAACATGTCTATAAAATGATATCAAAATGTGATTAAATCATTAATGTTTTATTATTACCTTTTAATAACACAATTGACTGACTCTAACAGATTTAAGTCTTATTAACACCGTTTCCTAACGCAATGAACTGAATGTAACATACTTTTTCCAATCGTCTTTTTCAAGGTCGATTGAAGATGGCTCTGGCCACTTATTATTGCTTCCTCGTCGTGTGGCTACACAGATAACAAAAAAAATTATTACTTACAGTAATTAATTAGATTTGATGTATCAGTGTCATATTACAATATTACATTATGTTAACATTATACGTATACAAGTAATAAAAATTCAATTATAATAATTCTTATTAATCTTAGTCTCGATCTTCACTTTCTGAATTATGATGTTTGAACTATGGAGTCTGATGTATTGGTATATTGATATCCAAAACACATTGTATGCAATCCACGCATACGATTACACCGGTAATATTAAAGGCTCATCGTAAAGAAATCAATAAGTAAGTTAGAGCGGAGTCCGCGCTCGCTACAATGGCACCGCGCTCGGCTACGCGCGCGTTTGTCACGCTCAAAAGAGCTCCACAGAGCCACTTGCCTATGAACAAGGGTTGCTACGACTGCTCATATTTATGTTTATTTATATAAATGTAATCACATGTATTTTTTATCAGTTGATTCATGCCAGTCCGAATATTGTAATTGATTTTATTTAGACTGTTGAAGTTTATAAGCCTAATCAAGTATTTATAGATAGTTGTTTTTATTCTGTTAAAATCAAATAAACGCACATTCATAAATGAATTAGTTTCTTCAAAAGACTAATACAGAAACTGGAACGAAGAACTAAGAGCGCGCGATAGGCGCGAAGCCAACATTAAGCGATGGGCTGAGACAGATGATGATGATGATGAAATAATGCGATTGTGGATCTGATGCGTTTCTCTATCGCAAAATATTAAGTAATACTAAAATTAAGTAATCAAAAGTTTATCTTTATGTCAGACGTATAAAAATGGTAAAGATATAGATATAATTAAATGCCAATTCGAACTGGTGCAGCATGGGGAAATGAGCTCGTGTCTAGCAATCGAAAGTACATCTTGAACTTGGCTCGAGTAATTTCCTTTTTCACGATACAGGCTTCAAGAAAATTACAAGTTATTTCACTTACTGTAATTTATAGTACGCTCCCACCAAGAAATCATTATCTAACTTTAAGCGGACTCCGCTACGCTAACAACGCTATATTCAGCTATGCTACGAGTTACGCTCAAGAGAGCGCGAAGCGGGGTATAGCGACCGCAGCCCCTTACTCGTAACTCGAAAGCTTTGTGAAATTTGCGACACCCCTGAAGTTTTTTGAGGTTAGTTCACCCCCTAGCACAAATCTCACCCTTAGTGGAGACGGGAGCCTATTAGTTATTAATGTATTTTTATATTTATCCTGTTAAGTGATTTTATTCATACATATACGCTGTTAATTATCTATGCTTTTGTATATTTTAAGTACTCCACAATAGAGTAGTAAGTTACAAAAAAAAGTACGAATATCTTTAGAATTCGCCTGCAAAAATAATCACATCCACAAATTCCTATTGATGAACAGCTCTGACTGATTGAGTTCAATTTAAAAAAACCGTCTTGCTCCAACATGATTATGGCAGTTACGTTTGAAATTGTTTTCCGCGGCAGTTTCCCGTGGTGTACTAGACGGTGTACGTTTAACGAGTTGAGCCCGTTTCAAAGGCCTCAGTAGTTAAATTCAGATCGCGGTTCTCGCCGTCAAGGTTCTCGGGGTCGCTCTTTGTGAATCACATAGGATTTACAACTACCTACGTGTTTGGAAATTTTTGATTTATGATACTCAAAAGCACGTTTTATACATCAGTTTCAGGTTGTGTTTGTAGAGCGCACATCACACGAGTTTGGATAAATGTGATGGCGTGATGGTATAATCATAGTAATTATGATGATATAAAAAATAAATAAAAGTGGAACGAAGAGGTAACAGGGGAGTATAGAACGCTCCCATTTTTCACCAATTACATTTACGTCCCAGCCCATTGCTATGTACTGGTCACAAATCTATATTTTGAGCCATTAGATATTTCTACTAGAAAATTTAAGTTGGGAACATGCAATAGTTTCCAAATCTGGGATTTGAACCCAGGACCAGCCAGTATCTGACCTATTTGGCCAAGATAGAGGACCCTTATCTCCTTCGGACCCTACATTCACCAACATAACAAACTAAAATAATTATAAAGTACAGTAATCCGTAAATCGAATGCCTACGCGAAGTAATTCTTCTCGCGCTCGTCGCGAAGTACAGCCACCACCAGAGCACCGGGGGTAACCGCCGCTGTGCCGTAACTAGGGAGCTTTGGGAAATTCGTGACGATGTCGCGCCGCTACGCCGTTCGAGGCGTCTCTATGTGTGTTAAGGAGACCCTACATTTGCTTAAACACGTTGCTTTAATATATAAAATAATTCGCGTTTGCAGTGCAAGTGTATTGTGCAGTTTTATTGGTATTGGTAGAGTTTGTATGTGGAATGATGAATGGGCTAAAATGGATATAGTGGAGGAGACCGTGCCGCGCCGATTAAAACAGCAGCTGTTTAAATATATCTTTTTTTTATATTTCTTTCATTCTTATTCTTCGTTAGAAATGAACAATATATATATCTGCACATTGCATATTACACATACGATATATCAACATATTTACCAAAGTTTCTAATTAATGTATGAAATGAAAATATTTTTCTAATTATCGCCTATGTAAGAAGTGTTAAAACTGTTATTAAAACGACCTCTTTTATAGACAAGTTAACAATTTATACGAACTCCCGTCGCGAAGAGAGTAAAAGTTGGCAAGTCGGAGCCGGGTATTGAACTTCAGTGTTACTTGGAGCATTAACTTCCCCATGACCGAATCCATGCTTGTTTTTACAATGTTCTCATATTTCTGTAGAGGTTTCTGAGCAAATAGAAACTTCGCGAACTCCATTTCGTTATTATAACACGTCTTTTTCACAACTAAAATATTAATTTCCTTGAAATTGTATTTCGTAACAGATATTCTGTAACGAAATACAAGACTACGTACTAAGAGTACGTTTGTTTAATAATAAAGTGTTAAGAATTATAAACGGTACCCTC
>DWEE01000337.1:0-18407 GCA_018245755.1 Parelbella macleannani | reverse complement strand
ATTTTTAGATAAGACAAAATAAATAAAAAAATATTTTGTAGTAATGACAAAATTACATATAATACTTCAAACTTTTAGTTAAAATAAACAATATTATCATTGACCGGATGTACTAGATACTCGGACATGTTTCGTGAAACCCCCCGTTGTTTTGTATCAAGAAAATGCAATGGCCGCCATCTTCGACTCTTGTGAATGTTTTGATCGTAGTTTCGGACTTTGAGGCCTATTTCATTTGTGCTATGAAATTATTTGATGGAAATTGTTTCGCTACTTTGTAAGTGTTATTAATTTGTTTTCACAAAGGTTAGTACTGTATTCCTTTAGTAATTTCTGTAAAAGTGTTTACATCTGGATTTCGTAGTATAACTATTGTGATGTTGTCATTTTCTTAAATTATGCAGTGTTTTTATTCTTATTACCTAAACTAATTCATGAAACATTGGTTACTTCTGTTATTATTATGATATTGAACTTTTATAAATATACAAACCTCATTTTCATATGTACTTAAACTTCTTTGTTACTAAGCGGAATTAGCTATAGTATTTTATTACGTCGTTTAGCAAATTTTCTGTAATATAGTCTCAAAACTATATGTTAATATCGGTTCTAGGTTAGTGTTTACTTTTTTGATGTTTAGAGACATTTCAGTTTTCGTGCTACAATAATGGCGGCAGTGGATTTTAACCTATCCGCGTACATAGCGATCTTTTACTATTTCGAATCGTTAGTGTTGATTTATCTTGGTGATATCCCTTATATTTTCCCGTAGGAAGCGAAATAATGTGACTTTCGATTAGATTTCTGGAACAATGAACCCGACTGTCATATAGTATTTTGTGGACTAAAAATATTTTTATAACGCTGATATGATCGCGGCCCCTGAGAATCATGAAGATGGATGGATAAAAAGTCGATTTTCGATTGCAGTCACATGAAATAAACTCGGGAGGCCAGGGTGCGCTCCGACCCCTCGTCTCGGGTTTGACCCAAGATGATATTCCCAGAATGTCAACTACTTCAGAGTATGAACCTGTGGCCCAGCAAGTGAGTACGATACATTTATCCTAGTAGCAAATTTTCTTACATTATAACCTATCTGTGGCCTTGTGTCATCCATTAAGAGCGTTCTTACCGCAGTTTTCACGTTCAAAATTGGTTTGCTTATGCGAAATACAATTGTAGATCACCTAGGCGGATATGTATCATCATAAAAAATATCAACTCTTATTGTAAAACTACATTTGTAATTAACCCATTCTTTGCCATATCACATCTACTTTATGGTTATAAAATTGTTGTGTCACTGAATATCACAGTTTAGGGTTAGAAGTAAATCAGTTTATTGACTAATAATAGTGTCTCCAAAATAAAACTTTCAGTAACAATGTTGTATTTATTGAACCTCTAATATATTGTAATATTGTGGAATGTTTTTATTTAATAACTTACTAATGTAGCATGAGTGGGCAGGTTTATTGTTCAATTGTATATATTTGTATTATGTGAAACTTTAAAATGTAATATATAGATGTGATTGTATGATATGTCCATTTAATGAATGAAGTGTTGTATACATGTGAAATTGCAATATCTATATATGTTATCTATACAATAACATATGTGAAAATCTTATATTGTATTCAATATTGCAATAAGCTAAATGTTTTAAGCCATTGACTCCATTTTCTTTCGATATAAAGCATCATGATCTTGTTGTTCTATGTGTAATGTATTTATAATACTTGTTATAGGATTACGGGCCGGCCACCTCCAGTGAGAAAGTATATGAATGCCTGTTGGACCGTGAATTAGCAAATAGTATGGAATTATCTAGTATGAGAACCCCTGTATTACGGGCTGTTCCTGTTTCTCCTACTCGGGGAGACCCTGAACCCGATTCCACTAATCCTGAAAGCATTATTCAATCTCTTCATAAAGTAGATAAAGAAGTAGAGTATCACATTAGTGAGAAGAGGTGTGAAGCAGAGATGTCTGTAGATTCCTTGTCCAGAATTGTTCGTATAGAGGACACAACTATAGAAAGTGTGGGTCGTTTAGCATACCCAATTATTCAGGAAACTGATCATTCTGGTGATAACTATGTAGAGAATGCTGCTACTTTAATCCAAGCTCCGTTAAACTCAGCTATTGTCCAGAATGTCACTAAACTCCCACAAAATTTTACAATTAATGTAGATGCAGCTGTAGGAAATATTACAGCAATACAAAATGTTGCCCAAGAAGTTGGAAACCAAACCTTGTGGCTCCCAACAACAATACTCGCAACCAGTGCTGACCCAAAACATGAAGAAGACAGACCGCCAAGTGTCTCACAGATAATAATCACAAGTGAGAGTTATGTAAATGATACAAGTCAAGCTGGAAGAAGAACAAATATTATTACAGAAACAAGTTATATTAGTAGACCGAAAACCTCGAAAGTTCAGATTTTAAGCAACATATCGTTACCTAAAAATACTAACTACTCTCAACAGTATATAACCCAGGGTAAGGAAATAACAGCACCAATGTATGCTGCTCCAAATCATGTGTACAAGCTTAGTGCAAACGTTGTTTCACAAAAACACATGAATAATTCTGTATTGTGTACAAAGTCTCAGAAGAATCAATCATTAATTGGATGTACTTCTCTGTCTCCTACAGTTATAAACAATAGCCCTATAAAGAATGTGTCTTATAGTCATACATTTAAGAGCACAAACTTGAATAAGTCGTCAAACAAAGTAAATAATGGTGCTAATTTAAATGCTATGGTAGCTTCGCCTACCGGCAATACACAATGCCATATATTATCTCGTGTTGTCTCTGGACCAAACAAGCTGTCTGTTCATTCAGGTCGAAAATCTCTTAACACTTTTAAGGGTTCGAAGAATTCACAAACGTCTACACAGAAAAATCAATCACGAGCAATTAAGATTATACAGCAAACAGGCTCTGCTCATAAACTGGAATCGAAGCAGTGGCCTGTTACTAGTGTTACATACAAGAATCAACAAACAAATTATGATGTGGACACAAATACATCAAAAATTATACAGAAAATTGGTAGCCCAACTTCAAATAAAAGCCAACAGACAATGCCACTACAGAAAATGACAAAATGTGATCGGTTACTTCTTCATTCACCTTGTGGTCCTGTACTGTTATCTACATGTCCCATAAGTACAAGTTTGCCTAAAGGTCCCCATTATGTTCAGTCAGGATCAACACCAAATCTTAGATATGTTCAAACATATGGAGCTGCTGATAATCAGCTCTCTACAATTTCTCAAGTTTCTGCCAATCAGCAACTTACAGCACAAATTCTGCAATCATTAGCTCAACCTAAAATATTGTTGCAAACTGGACCAGCTACAATTCATCAATTTTCTCCACCACCCAAAGTGGAAACAATAGAACCAGTAGAAGTCAAACCTGTTAATCAGAAAAGGATTGTTTTGTAAGTACAATATTAAGATTGTTTATAATTTTGAAGTATGTAAAGTAAGAATGTTTAAAATTTGCTGTTAATTTTTCTTTACAGTGGGGATAAGTCAACATTATTAACTGCTGATGATATTGTTGGCATGGAAGAAAGGCCAAATCTTTCTGAGGAGATACGCCGCTATTCTATTCAATCATTGGCAATTATTATGTTGGACCACACATATGCCTTACCAATGCAGAAGCAACTTGTTGTTACAACAGTATCAACACCAGTCACAACAGCTGCTCCAGTAGTTGTCTCACCTACTGTAATCAACACTCCTCCAAGTCCAGTTAAAAGAACATCTCCAGTAATCATGTCCACTGCAACTGTAAGTGAAGCACCACAAACAGTACCAACCACGGTAGTTGGAACACCTATACCTGTTAGTACTATTCAAATGGCAACTTTAACTTACAAACCTCAGCCACCACCTGCCCAAGATGATGATGCTGCATCTGTTATATCATCAGTGGAAGGGGATAGGCATAATGATGCTCCCAGAGGTGGTAGTGACACTGAGACTGCTCCAGAAGGAGAAGAAGAAGGCAAGACTAGGTGTATTTGTGAATTCACACATGATGATGGTTATATGATTTGTTGTGATCGTTGTGGCGAATGGCAACATGTAGATTGCATGGGGATTGATAGACAGAATATACCAGATGCATATATGTGTGAGTTGTGTCAGCCACGGCAAATAGATCGTCGACATGCACGTGCCATACAGTTAAGGAAAAGAGAAGAGTTAAACGCTCTGGGTGCATCTGATTCTGATTCATCTGAGAGTGGACCAATTACAGGTGGGCAAAGAAGGAAGCGCTTGCTTACAGTTACTACTTATACAAATACCAGTGGATCTTGTGTAACAACATACAATTCAAATGTTCCAACATTGCCACCACAGCCGACTTTACCTGTACCACCAAAACGAGTTCCCAAAAAGCCTAAAAAGCCTGAGGTGATAAGAAAGGGAACTAAAAGAAAACTGTCTGAGAAAAGAGTCAAGCGCAAGAAGGAAATGTTGCTAAACAGAACTAAATACAATACAAATATCTCAAGCCAATCACATTGGCAAGAATCATATGAGCTTGCTATGACTAATCATTACAGTCCAGAACTAAGAGCAAAAATAATGAAGTATAGTAGTAAGCTGGGCAATACACCAAATTTGGCATCAGCTATTACAGCACATTTATGTACCACTGTGCCACATGCTGGAGGTAAGATTCTAATTGCTACTAAGGATCTGAAAGAAAATATGCCAGTTATTGAATTACGAGGTAAATACATGTTATCTACCCAACATAGGCCACAAGTACAAAATTCTGCAAGAGCAGGGAGTCAAAAGCCTGGTCCTTTTGTTTTCTTCTACAGATTACCAAAGGATAATACTCAAATTTGTATTGACACAAGAACCTATGGCAATGAGGCAAGGTTTGTTAGAAGATCATGTAAACCTAATGCAGAATTGCAGCACTGCATTGTCAAAGGTGCTCTACATGTATATTTGGTCACTATCAGTGTTATTCAATCTGACACTGAAATTACTGTTGGTCATGATAGTAATGGTAGCAAGCAACCTTGTGCTTGCGGAAATCCAAAACATTGTAAAGTTAATGGTTTAAATACTATTGTGCCCCGAAAAAGTATTGAATTTCCACAAAGAGAGAAAAGAAGTAGAAATAGATGTCTAAGTGCATCATCACCTGTTTCGCCACCACTTTCATCATTAATTTCAACTCCTGTTAAAGATATCACGTTTTCTTTCTCAAATATTAAAATGGAGAAAAAATCCCCAATCAAACATGAATATTCACCAATGTCTCCCCTGAAAGACGTATTTCCTCCAAATTTTGAAGAGCCAATAAAGACCGAGCCCTTAGAAGATAATAAACCTGAAATGCAAGAAATCGATTTATTGGCAAAAGAAGAAATGAAACCAGATATAGATGAACCTGATTTTATAAAAGTAGAACCAAAACTTGAAGAATTTGACGAAGAGGAATTACGTCCACTTATTTCTAAACCAGAGCCTGCTAGCAATTTTAAGAAGGAAGAAATGAAAGAAGTGACTGTTAGAAAAGTACCAGTTATAAAATCAAAACTTGATGAGTATGAAATCAAAGAGGAATTTTTACCTTTCCCTGAACCAGTGCAAGTTCTGCAAGTGCAACTTGTACCTGTACAACCCATACAGCCAGTAACACCTGTAGAACTAATACAGCAGGTAAAAGTAATAAAACCTTTGGAAGTTATACCAACAGAGATACCTGTGCAGCCTGAACCAATTGTACAGTCAGCGCTTGTTATACCACCTGCACCTTTGATATCTGCACCTGTTGTACCCCTTGCTCTTGGGGTTCAACCTGTTGTTGAGACAGAGGAAGTAGAACAGGAAAAAATCGATGAAATTAAGCGTGAAGAGGAATCAAAAATAGAAAAAGTAGAAGATGAACGACCAGCGACACGTGAATTTGTTGCGAAATCGGCATGCCATGACAGGTCTTCCAGATCTAGTAGGACTACTTGTATTAATCAGGATTCAATGGATGATAAGACTGATGACTCACAAGACAAGATACTTATAAATAAAATGAAAGATAAAGAAAAACGTAAAATGGTAAGTCAAAAAAGATATTTCATGAATTTACATGAGAGATAACTAGAAATTTATCATGATAAATGATTTTATTCATCTCTTTCAGACTCGGGAAGAACGTAAGATGGAAGCTATTATGAAGGCGTTTGAACGGATGGAGAAAGCTGAACAGCGTAAAATGGAGGTAAAAGAAAGACAAAAACGTAGAGAATCTGATCCACATCCAAACTCGTATGATAAAGAAGACGAAGATGAAATAAATTGTCATACGAAAAAGAGAAAAAGGTTTATATATCGTACTATAAATGACTTTGATATGTGTGTGTGTATGTCTTATGCTAATATTTAACTATGTTTGCAGACGAAAGGGTCGCGCTCGGACAACCTCACAATCCAATCGACGTAGACTTAATTCTGCTGACAGTGATATGGTGACCTCTGGTGACGAAGCTACACCGTTGTCTCCACCTAGCATATCCCTCTCAAGACAAGAAACTTCAGTGAATGTTGAAGTCGAAAGAAATGAAAGAACACATGATACTGTAAATGAGGTTTGTATTAAAATTTAGTACATTTTACTGACATTCAATAAATATTCAGTATTGAAATGTATTGTTTTTTGTTCTCAGGACCTTGGATTAAGTTCAGCATGTTTATTAGTTGAGGCAGCGGTAGGTTCCGTTGAATCTGCGTTCAAACTCCCGAAGACGAAAAAAACAATGGCGACTGAGTGGGTAGGACGCTCGCCCGAGCGTACACCTTCCCCATACCACTCCCCATATAGACCGGCCTTAGTTTCTGCCCCTTCATTAGAAAGTTTAGTCCGAGTGGCGTCTACAATGATCGGAGATTTAAGTAGTGCCCACGATTTGGATAATGAAGACGAATTACATAGTTCTCCTCCCCGAACACCGGGACGTGAGAGAAACAGGCCACCCAAAAAAGCCAAAAGAATTACAAGAAGTACGGTCCCTATTGAAGTACCTGAAGTGGTAACACCAGTGATGCCTCAACACAGTGCTAAGAAAAGATGGTTGAGACAGGCGATTAGTGAAGAAAGTGACTCACCATCCACTGGTTTGTTCCCACAAGATTCTCATGTCTGCTTATATACAAAATCAGGTATAAACTTTTGTTTTGAAATATATTAGTAAATCCAATTGTAAATTTAGTGATGGTTTTGCATGTAAGCAGACCGTTATAGTTATAGTATTACAGATAATGCTAAATATAGATGTAGATGTGTTTGTTTCAGAGTCTCCGCCTAATGAAATGGTAACGCCATTGAAGAAAAGACGTTTAGCAAGAGAATCCTTGTCATGTGAGGCAAATACTATTGTACCTGTAAATTTGGTGGTAAGTAAGAATCTTTTAATACATTTATAAAATTTTTAAAGTAGAGAATGATTTCTTAATTATCAATTCAATAGAAGTTGACAATGATTTCTCCTGCAGTGTCATGAAGACACGTCGCCAATCTTAACCTCAGAAGACTCTCCAGTCAAAGAAGACTCATTAGCACTTGCGCGACAGTACAAAAGAAACATAATGGAAATGTATAGCAGGGACCGGACTCGATCTGACAGTGGGCAAGGATCAGACGATCAATGTCATATGGATAATGACGTCCTCAACGTCAATATAAAAGGTCCGCACGATACTGAACATATAAGGCGAATTATTGGAGTGCCAACCCCAGAAGACGAAGTGCCGCCAGATCTCCCTAAACCGGAAGATATAATAATAAACAATAACAATGTAGAACTTGAAGATATTGGCTACAATAAAGTTGTTCCCATGGAAATAGACACGACAGTCATCACTCAGTCGAAAATAGAGACGAATGAAAACAGCAACGAAGTTAAGGGTATCGAAAGTCCCAATGATAAAGTGAACAGTTCTCAATCAGCAGATACGAGCGGCAACTCGTCGCCACAACGGGACGAAATGGACGACATACAAAAGAAGATACATTCATTTCACACAGAAAATATTCTAATTTTGAAAAGTCGAAATAAAAAGCTCCCCAAGGAAAAGCGGAAGAAGGTCAATCTGAATTTCGACCTGAGTATGGTGGACGACCGAATCAGTATTCAACTGCGAACAGAAAATGTCAACAGTAATGCCAAGGGCTCAGATATGAACGGTGACATTCACGATGACACAAATCATTCGGGGCATGAAGACGATAAAATTCTCGTATCGCCAGAAAATATTCCTTTGCCGCCCGTCGAAACGATACCGCTGCCGGCAACGGAGACTATACCTTTGCCGCAAGAGCCAATTCCGATGCCAACCGTTCCGCATCCCGAAACAATACCCTTGCCCGAAGGGCCGATGAAGCCCGCAAGCTCCGTTATATGTGTGGCGGGTGTACCCACATCCGATGTGGAAAAAGAGCCACTAGAAGAGAAGGAAGTGGAACGACCTACTGTTCTGGAAACAACCACGACACTTCCATTCTCCACCCGATTTAGTTCTTCCGGGCTGTTCTCCGGAATATTCAGCAACATGTCCAACTCTTTCAAGCTGGATAGCCCGATCAACGAGAACATTCCGAACATGTCGATAATAAAGAGTGCAATAGATAGGACTACAAGTTTAGACAATAGTTTATTCGACAAGGACAAAACGGAACCAGTGGATGAGTTGAAAAGCGTTCAAGAGATATTGACACGTGTGAATAATATGGACTCTAATAACAGTGTGTTGCTATCGGGAGTTTTGAAGAGTTCGGGCACGGCGAGCTCGTCGCCAGCCTCGGAGTCTCCGAAGCCGAGCAAATCGTACTGTCCGCGCGCCGCCGACCCCCGCCTTAACCCTCCGCCCGCTGAAAAACCCAAACCTGTCAGAAGGAAGGTGAGTGCACTGTGACCTTTATTGAACCTCAGCTTCATCGTACATTGTTTTCTGTAATACTTTGTCACTGGTATATTTTTCCCTTTATGAATAGCAAATTCTGTTTGATATAATATTTAAAGAAAAATTGTAAATCGTAATAATACAGCTTGTGAATGCTCAATATTTGAAGTGATACAATTATGAAGACTAGCTAACATTGAAAATTTATTGTTACTGTTAAGATATTCTATGTGATTGTTGGTAAAAACGTAATATGGTCTTTATATCATACATTCGTTTACACACTGACGATGCAATTGTTTTTGCCTAAATTAAACGGAACGAGGTTATAGATAAGATAGGGCGCTTCGGCTGACGTGTACCGTACATAAACCAACCTATACATAACTTGTTTATATATCCACGGAGGATGTTCACAATTATGGTCTTTACAAAATCATCTCGCTCATACATAATATTTACAATAGTCACGGTTTACTTTCGAAATTACGTCAGACATGAGGCGATTTATTTGATTGGTTTTATTCTCTTTACAAACTCGGTGAGTAGTCAACTGGGCGCCGGGTTCCATTCCTGGCATGGTTTAATATCTGAAGGATACATTCATCAATCAACTATAGATTTAAATGCCAAAACATTTGTGATACAAAATTCTAAATGTATTACGAAGAATACCAAACAAGTATGAAGAGTTGACGTTAAAACATAAGAAGAATCTTTCATGTAAAATTATTTCACATATTACATTATTTACCATATAATGTAACTTGCACAAAACGCAGTTGTGATGTTGGTGCTTTGACCTCACGCTGGGTATACGCGGTGGATTAGAATGCATTTATTCATTCGAAAGGCCAAAGGTAATACAATGAGGCTGTAACTATTTCATTGGCATGTTACATTGCGCTTTGTGTGGACACGAATTGGCAACTTGACATGAATGGCAGAAGGAAATGACAATTTGGTTAAAAGAAATACATTTTTGTAAAAACTAAATATATTATTGTAAAAGTTTGTAAAACTAATTAGAAAAATGCCTCAGGGTCGAGTACCAATTGATGTGACCTAGTTTATGCTCAATTCCCACTAGCTCAGAGTAGAAGCGAAGCGTCGCGAAATATACCTACTTCCATTTTAAATGAAATCTGAATTTCATCTCTATTAATTAATGTACAAAAATTACAAATTGAATTTAATCTCTATTATACAATTAATTAATATAAAAATTTACATTTAAAAAAATTGACATTTCAATTATAAATTTTCTTCGACATCGATACGAAAATGCGCGCTACGCCACCCGTCTTGTGTTCTGTGTACTAATTAGCCCGTTAATTGATAGATATAAAACTTAATATGCTATTAAAATCTAAAATGACGCTTCTTTCTACCTGTGAGGATTAATTTGTGTAATGAAAACTATGTTATTCGAGTGATTGCAACCGCGATTGCTGAGCGAGAGGACTTAGGTTCGAACCTTGGGTTGGTTAAGAAAGAATTTTCCTAACTTGAAATCTCT
Organism: Parelbella macleannani; assembly: GCA_018245755.1. Classification (NCBI taxonomy): domain Eukaryota; kingdom Metazoa; phylum Arthropoda; class Insecta; order Lepidoptera; family Hesperiidae; genus Parelbella; species Parelbella macleannani. The sequence goes on along the minus strand of DWEE01000337.1, from coordinate 7,931 downwards.
AGTGGTAGCTCCGGGTCTAGATTTGTGTCTGGTGTATAGCAATAACCTTAATCCCTATTGTGTGGTGGGATGTAAACGTAACTGGAGAAACATGCGAATGTACTGCACTCCGCTGCCTACCCCTTCGGGGCGATAATTGCACGATGTTATGTTCTTACACGTGTAAAAATAAAAGTATAGAATACAAACGTATTAAATATAGCAATGTAAAAACCCATCCCACCGTAAGAACATCGGTATTATAAATTTATCAGATTCCAACGTATAAATCAAATTGAATTTATGATTTGACTCGATGTAAATAAATGTTTTCATTCTAATCTGTTTAGGAATTAAATTGAACAAGTTTTTCTATTTTTTCCTATATAAATCGCTATGCAATATCGTACACTACACATTTGAATTTAGAACAACTGTAACAGTTGGACTCTGAAATGTTTTATAAAATTAATTATAGCCAGGCAACTATTATCGTGTTCAAATGTGACGTTGTTTGGTACATGGAGGAAATGCGTGCGTGGTAATATCCTAATTTTTATACCGCCCACGAGAAACCTACCCACGCGCGTGCAGTCGCGCACGAAATGTGTGTTTAGGTCGATATTCTAGTCATTGTAATAGTTACATTATGTTGTACATACTTTCAGAGATAAGAAAGCTCTGTCTATAGACTATGCGGGGTATTTAATATTAAAGTTCAGTAAAAGTATTTCTTTGAGTAAACTGTTGAAAAAAGATCCAGTCAGCTAAGTGAGTAATTGTATGTCACTTTTGTGTAAATGTTAAAAATAAACTGATTCATTTCTTTATAAAGACCGTTAGTCTCTTATAAGGCGATTTTAATAATACTTAATTTATTCACGCATGAACCGTACGTAATAAATAGAAATACTTCGCACAATTAATAGATAACTTCATTGCTGACAAACAGCTCTCTATAACGGAATATCGCAAGCGTCACTTGGGCGCTCCGGCGTCCGCGGAGGCTTCGCCGGCGGGATCGGGAGACGCAGACGCGGGTCCCGAGTGGTCGTCAGGCTCGTCGGGCGCCGGGTCGCTGTCGCCGCAGCGGCTGGACGCCGCCGCCGCCGCGGCCGTCGACGATCTCGAACAGAGGCTACACAGGGAGCTGTCCACCGCGCACTTGCCGAAAGGTACGTCAACTTGATGTAGATTTTATACTTCATATAAAAATAAATAAAAGCAATGGACATTACATCCTTCATCGATCGTGATACGTCTGTAAAAATTAATCAAAGTCAGTAAAAAGAGACAAAAATGTGTGACGTAATGGCGGTTGTGTTGTGTAGTAGGCGGTATTTGTTGAAAAAATTGGTCGTATTTAAAAAAACACGTGATTTGTTGTAAAATTTATAGCCTTCGAATCTCCGTTTTTATTGGTACCGGTTTATAATTAGCCTCATTTTTTTTTTCTTCGACATGTGGACCCAACGTGTAACATTTAGTAGTAGGTACTTAAAAAAACTCGTCGACAACTATAAATTTATAACTCAAAAACCGTTTGATTGTTACGCTCATTCAGTCATTTATTCAATCAGTTCTTTACACAGGACAAAGTCAAGTCGTAAATAAAGCAAATGCATCCGACTGTACGCATTTAATATGCATCGTTTATATTGATTGTCAAGGTCGCAGTGTTATTCCGATATAAAACCGGTTCGACGGGTAGGTAACACGTAATCGTGTCATATAAACTGTTCAACGGCGGATTACGATGGATGAAGCACGGGAATAAAATGAAAAGTAAATAATAAAATAATTAAAGTTGATCGTTAAAAAATATCGTTTAAATTATATGATTGTAGTGCTACTGGCTAGTGTCGTTTTTGATTGGACTTAATTGTTTTAAGAAAATTAGTATTTGTTGGATTTTTCGTAATGTGGATTACCTCTTCAGGCCGCTTTTGTACTTCAAAAGCCTTGCTCCAAATAGTCCACCATATAGGGTGTAAGGTTGAAATGAAAAGCAACACTCTCTGACAATTCGAACTGGGGTTATTTAGCCAAGATTGCCCCAGGCTTATTGTAGTTGTGGGAACAATCCGGGGCTAGCGGTGGTACTCAAAAGATTTTAGGCGCCAAATGTAAAAGTAATGCCAAGATGTTGCCCTAAAATAGATGGTCAGCTTTTGCCTTTGTCTGCCCGCAACAGAGTTGTGCGTGGTCGTTTCTAGCGCAGCAACGCTACAAGTATTATTTGCTGACAGATAATCTCGCACGACCCGTCTGCCGACCGGTTGGCGAACGCGTCGTCGCACTGCTCCACGGAGACAATGCCCTGTAAATAAACGAAGCTTGTTTGGTTAAATGGGCATAAACGCACATTCACTTTATCCCCTATGGTGTTTTATTTGGTTGCAAAACATTTAGCCTAAACTACGGCTTTTTCCAAGTACTCATTTCACTCTGTATGACATGTATAATGATAGCCGTGGCTTGTATTGTTACTGGGTTATCTTTTATCCTTAGGTACTTTTACCATGTAATGTGTAATACGTATGAAAGAAATAATATATAGATATTTAAAAAAGCTATTTTTATAATGAATCCAATTACAAAAATTGCGGTATATGGTCAATTGTTAAAAGTTAGAGAGCAAAATTTTTATATTGCATTAGAATGTTATAAATATATATAAAGTATTTTTCGAGTCGTATTGCTCAATTGCGACAGCAATACTGATAGAGTAGAATTTGGTAGAAATAACAATTTCCTCTCTTCTGAATTATAAAGTGACTGTTCGACCTAAATCATTGCAGTACAAAGATATGTAGGTACATGCATAATACATTAGCAGACGAGTCGGTAATTTGCGTCTAACGTTGCACCCCACTGACGCGAATCACGAAAGGGGGACTCCAGTGATTGGCGCCGTCAATCTCTATGCATATATTGTAGGTGTACTGCTCGCCACATAATCCGCTTAGCCAATATTTTCCCCGTATGTTATCCTATACATATTATTTATTCATCTATATTTCATTCCCAGCGTGAAAAATATTGATTGATTTTTTTTTTCACTTTAAAATCAGTTTTCTAAACACGTTTAGGATTAAATACAGTAGATAAAAATTGTTTATATCAAAGCGGTACGAGCTTTTCTATCGTTGTCCTCTATTTTTGACCTTGTTTTGGGTTAACAATATGCAACTTTCCCATCTCGTTTATTATTTTTGAGTTCTAAGTGTCTAGTTTCAACGTTAGTGGTCTCGGCGGAGATCCCTGTGTATGACACCCGATGGTACTATGCATAATGATTATAAATATAAGGAGTAGGTTTACAATTCTCATATCCTGGGCTCGATGGGTAGGAAAAATTATTATTGGCCGGGTGTTTGGCAAGAAGCTCTACGCCTTATTACATAAAACTTAACATTACTGGGTAACAGTGGGAGCGCTACACTATCTACCTCTTCAGAAAAATACATGAGTGATGTTATGTTAAGGAACTTTACGTGAATATCTGTGTTTATGTATTGTTGTGTTAACTATCACAGACGAGTTCCATCACATTATCTTCACTTAACTATAGGTTTTGGAGTGAATGTAATAGGAACAATTGTGTTACTACTTTACTAGGTGGCTATCGATTATTTTATTTCTGCGTCGTCGGCAATGTCGATAACGGCATGGAAACACGTCTGCCACTAACGGAGTTATGTGATGTTAACAATTGCTCGGGTTTTTCCTTGCGCCTTGCGTATTAAACCTTATATTTGGTTTTTATTAATCGGCATTTCACTTTTGCATTTAACCATAGGAATAAGCAAAGGATTGAAATTTTCTCGTTTTCGTCTAACATCGAAAGGTGTACAACTAGTGTGCAATACATTTGTACATTATCATATGCAAAACTCGACAGCATTTCATGCCGTCCTTCGCAGGAGACCCACATCTCCTTACATGGAATTTACAATGTCTATGTATGTGGAAACAGTTTTACCTATGAACACATACAAGCCTTTATGCATATGAGGACTCTCATTATCGGCGCTCTAAAATTGAGATTTTAAAATTATAGTACAGTACTTTAAGTATTAACGTGGTACAGCTTTCGCTTCTGTTTTTCTGATTGATCAGACCTCAATTGAATAAAGGATTTTTAAGAAAGTTATGTTATATGATGGTGGCATATATGTATAAAATGTATTTAAAGGAGCATAAACGAACATGTGACAAATTATCCAATTAACTAAATTTTAACCTACATTGTTTACTGTCGTGTTATCAATGTCAGACACAATAGTTTAGTGTTAAACAATAGAAGAGAATTGAGATTTCTAAAGGTGATGATATTCTTTACTCTGTTGAGATTCTCTTTGAAATAATAAGTTTAATAACGTTGAATCTTTAAAATTTACGTATCACTATCGAATTTAGGTCGCCAATCGACCCTTAGTACTATATGACGTAAAATTACTTATATAACCATAATATCACCCCCCCGTATCTGATCGAAAGGGTAGGCAGAGGCGTGTAGTACACTCCCACGATTTGCATTTTATGTAATACGTCCCACCATGGAAATGGGGTGTTGAGCCTCTTACCATACACATATAAGCACATAGTGAGACGAAGTATATTTTACACGGTCAATGTCAGGTAGGTAATCTTAATTCGTGCGACCTTCAACGTGCGCGCACGCGGGCGACGATAAAAACAATACGAACGCCGAAAAATAAAATAACATTGAAATTTTAATAACAAACAATAACACTTTGACTTAGAACACGCCAATCTTTATTGCAATCGTAAACTTATTTAATTCTATTATTCAACATAGATAGTTATCTTCAAAAGCCTAGCTTCCCACCCAACATGTGTCCCGCAAGCATGTGGTAAGATAAAGACGACCAATACAGATAAACGTTGAAGAATTGCTCTTTCATTATCTACATAATAATATATTATCTTTATGCGACATATCGATTGAACATAATACATATATCTAGATCCGAATTATAATATAGGTGCGAAAGAAACACTGTCGTCCGTTTGTTCGTTTAGGTTTTGCCACGGAACCCATGACTCGGCTAAGGAGACAGTAACTTGACTTATTTTTTGTACCACCCCCTTGAATGGTTTTAACATGCTGTGTAAGATCGTACGGGAATCAGGATTATGTAGCTTTTTGCGCATACGAAAGCGCTAATAGCAGCTTGTAGAGATATAGCAACTGCGTAGTTAAATACATTTGAGTAACACATGTGTGTTAACGTTAACAAATAATATATCTAAAAACTTTACTATTTCATGAGCTATGATTTTTACCTATCGATCAACTAATCGGCAATTTTTTGATTGGTTTTTGTACCATCTATCTTTTGTAATGTTGTATTTTCTGAAAACGTAACATCACGCCTGTAATCCTCGAAGGGGTAGGCAGAGGAGTGTAGTAAACTCCCACGTTTCACCAGTTACATCTAAGTCCCATGGATTAGGTGGTGAGCCTATTGCCATACACCGGGCACACTTCCAGACTCTCGAGTCATTAGACTGGTGACTTTTGTTACACATTTCTAAGAAATAGATAAAGGGTCCAATACGTAACAATATCTAGTACAACTCTAGTACACCGAAGGGCTAGGTACAGTTTCGCTGTACTCCCACAGTTGACCAGTTACGTCATACGTCCTATGTAACAAAATTGATTGTAAGCGTTCCAATACAATCCAAAAAAACATTGTATACCTATTTAATGTTAAAACGCAAGTACCAACTAATAAAATTGATTTAGCACGAACGGAACGCAACAGACTTGGTTGCAACAGATGCAATAATGTCCCTTATGCGCGCGTGTATGTATGTGTGCGTGACTATGAATAATTCATGCTTACAAGTTTTTTTTGTATCACTCGGCGAGTGATTATTGCTATTGCGCCCGTGCCAAGTGCCAGCGTGCCATTCAGATGAGATAATCCGATGCGGTGAACGCCGACGGCTATGGATGTGTGTATGAAGGAAGGTCAGTAAGATGCGTGCGATGGGTAAACCAAAAAAATACGAATTATGAAGTTGTATTTGTATTTTGTAAACCGCGAACGCAAAAAAAAATACAAATGCTCTGTATTTTATAATACGCGAATGCAATATTTGCTGCCTATTATTTATGTATGTCCACACGCCTAGACGAATTCGAGGAGTTTTGGTCTAACGCCTAACTTTTATTTCCTATGGTTCTCGTTGCATTCTTAATAGTATTTGCCGTTTCGTTGGCGTTCTCCAGGGAATTAGACTTTCCTGTTGTTAAAAGTAGTCAAGTAAATAAGTAATAAGTCAAGTAAATAGTAACTTGTCAAAAATATTGTGTATACGATATAGAATACTGAAATCAGCTCAATACATTAATAAATTGTCATCACTAAAATTCTAATGATAAATGGTTTCCTGATCCTAAGAGTGCATTAAAAATGACTTTTTATTTTTATGTCCCATATACATGTCCATGTCCCATGTACACAACTCAAAATAAAATACCGCCTTAAATGATTATTTTGTTTTACATATTCATATGTATTTTGACCAGTTTAATCAACGCCAAAACAATGTTAAAAAGAAAAAATGGAAATCATTAAAATAACATCATGCCCATATATCTCCGAAGCGGTAGGAAGAGGAATATATTACCGCACGTTTTGTGATCATTTGGAATTATTTGTTTATACAGGAATCGCTGATTATTTTATTATTTTTCATCAAGGCACTGAGTAAGCCTTAACTTTAAAGGCATACTCAACAGAATGATAACTCTGTTGTAAGTCCCAACCTAGACACATTTAACATTATTTGTACAAGTGGTAACGTCGTTTGTTCTGTTTATAAGGAAGTTGACCTTCAATTGGCGTCTTACTCTTTGTACACGCTTCGGCCGAAACGGCATTCGTGTTTTTCTGTTTTTGTAATTAAACTAGTAAATAATAGTTTCGTGACGCTTGTTTACATTCTGCTCCACGCGTAGTGCTCTCCCTTTGTGTTTTTCTATTCTATATTTTTCTTATTTGAAACTGTTACATAACATACAAGAACTTAATTCGAGCTTCTAAATTGAAGCATCCATTGTTCGTTCGAATTGAACTGAATATTATAAACACACTTTGGGAGAATCATATCATGTCTGTAGACTTCTGTAATGAAATAAATTCATTTAATGCACAACAAGTTACCAATATTATTTAAATTTTATAGAGAGAAATGTGGAGAATACAAACTTTGTACATAATACTCTGTAATGTGTATAGACCTTTTGGGATTTGAGCGTAAAACGATTCATATTCAAAGCGAGATCGATCGTCCTATACCTCTAAAGCTGAAACATTTGGAAGGTTACGGTGCAAAAGGCCATTAACACGGGGGGATTGAGACCTTCATCAACTTGTATACAGTGTTGTATACCTAATCTAACATTATACTATATTATGAAAATGATAACAAAAAGCAATGCTATTAAACAAATATTCGTTTCTGCTACTATTACCCAATACTTATTTATATGCCTATAGGCTCACGACCTTTTACACGTGACTCAAACGTAACAGCAGAATATAATGCAGAATTCGTGTTCCTGCAGTCACACGTGAATACAGCGTGGTAACTTTGTCACGTGATGGTTATTTTAAAATCAGTCAAATTATAAAGTAATTGTTGTATCCAGTTGGAGTTTTTCGCTTGTTGTAACTCCATACTCGTTGATGTAATTTTTGCTGTGATGGTATTATTATTATTCCGATAGGTATTTTCGTTATAACAATGCCCGGAATTTGCATGTTGGCAACCGACCATCTGCTTTTGTTTTGTGCAAATGTACGTTTAGTACTAAATGGTTTTTACACGTGCCTCCTTTATTTTGCATCGCTTGTTGTACGTTTAAATTATGTTATTACTTTCATATTTCATTATTAGAAAAAAGTTAC
>DWEE01000336.1:0-18431 GCA_018245755.1 Parelbella macleannani | reverse complement strand
ATTAGCGCCGAGGAAGGCCACCGAGGGGGTTTTAGTGCGGTAAAAGTCCCACATAACCCGGTATCACTCCCATGATATCGGGCACCTTTTGAAGGTTTCCCCCCGTAAACAAAAAAAAAAGGCTTAGGTTAGGTTAAATACGTGAGAATGTTGTAACATTATAATGTCCGCGGTGGCAGACAACGCCATCCCGATCAAGTCGTGGTTCTCGGACCCGCTGGACGTGGCGCTGCTGAACCTGCTGCCGGTGCTGGACGCGCTGCGCTTCACGCACGACGTGCGCTCCGTGCTCTCGCGCAACCTGCACCTGCACCGCCTCTGGTAGCCTCGCAGGTACTACTCCTCCTACAGCCTCTGCAATGTCACCTCTCTTGCCCCACCACGCTCTTCTCACCTTCAATTCTTCCTGTATGCAGTCTTTTAAGATAGCGCATGGATCAACTAACTCAAAATTTAGTTTTTGCTATGTAAAGCCCACCGTTAACTCTTAGGTAAAGATTTACAAAAGTTTTAAACCTTATTGTTAGCCCGAGTCAAGCTACTCACTCAAATGTATAACTCCATGAGATAGAAAAATATTGCGATAGAAAGATGAAAATAATACTGAAAAATATCAACAATCCAACAGCTTTATATGCTCACATAAAAATCATTGAAGAATTACAGTAACATAATGTTTTCCTTTTTTTTCTCTTCCAGGCGAAAACCAGCTTTTGTACAAAACGTGTGTGGGGGACGCCCGCACTCCCGAATCCTATTTATTATTTTTCACTTGTTAGGCCCTCCAGCTTCTATTCAAATTATACATATAGATTTAATATAGTTTAATAATAATGTTTTTTTTTTATTAATTCGTTTCTAAAACTGTTTAGTGTAATATACATGGGACAGTGTATATCTCTAAGTCGCCTACATGTGTAGGATGTGTGCGTTTCAGAAACGCTGTTTTGATAGACCGATGGTGGAGTGCTTCAGTAGAGTTGTCCATCTGAATCTCCCTCACGCCGAGAGGGATGGACTCGTGTGTACATTGATATTTTGGCTCTTAAGTGTACAATAAAAGTATATGAGATGTTCGGTATAGACTGTACTTTTCGTATTAAGCTTTTTTCTAGTGTTTTTGTAATTAGTACATATTGTTGGCTACGTATCGCAGTGTCGGTATCTATGATAGCGAGTGTACTGTTGTGTCGTAATCAAATACGCTGAAAGCCTTTTAGATATGGGGTGAATGTATGAACAAGTTTTATACTACTTTTAATGTCTGCACGATACATAACGCAACTTGTACATAAACAAAACCGTTTTGTTATATACCTATGTCATATCTCATCATTGCACTTGAATATGCACATCAATACATTAAGTTAATACAAGGAGTTCAGTCTATGAACATCTACGATTGAATGTTTTAGTAAAATTTACAATATTGCGTCCTATTGTTTCATTTTTATCTGCCTTCAGTATATATGTGTAACGTGGAATTTGCACGGACAGTTATCGAGAAAAGTGTTCAAATATTAACAGTTTTGTTGGAATATAAAACTAAACAGCGAATTATTAAATACTGGCCATTCGTTGTAATAATTGTCTTCTCGAATGTAGCCAAGTTGAACCAGTATACGTAACTAGTTGAAGCTCTCGCTCTGTTGCGATCACGGCGAGAGAGATGCGACTCTGCAACATTGGACGCAATAATCCTGAATTATTTTTTTGTTTTTTCATTAAGATGTGTTTCTTAGTATTGGAATGTATAAAAGATATAACTGCCATTTAACAATCGATACTGCCTAGCACTGTGCTAAATATACTGAAAGGTTAACATAGCTCGGTGTTGGCAGTTAGTGCAATAATCAGTAAGTTAGTTAAAGACTACAGAGCAAAATCCGTAAACATTAAACGCTCTTTAGTTATAACTACATATGATGCTTCAAAATTGAGACATAGTTATTCGTGTAAAGTACATTAAACAATCCAAATAGGCGATCAAAGTATCGCTAAATAAAATAAACCGTAATTATTTCTGAAATGCTTATAAAGTTAATAGATCCCGCTGGACTCCTACTGATCATTTGTTTGCCTATTTACAATTACAACAAATGTTTTTGGATAATCGTGTTGTACGCCAGGATTTTAAGGAGTATTTTAACTAACTTGGTGATTGGTTATATCTACAAACTGTCGCCCAAAATATTTAACCCAATGCGGGCGTCTTCATGTTATTGAATTAGATATCGTGAACGTCACGGATGTTGAGCTCTCTTTACTTAGTATAACTTATACTTTCCGTGTAAGGACAGTGCAGGGTACAGAGCACAACCAATGACCGCATCACGCGGCAATTATCCTCGGACCATCCAGCCGCGCAGTAATAATTGGGACGTCTATTGACGGGCTATATTACACCGTACCACAACGTTGAATACAGATACCTGTCACGGAATCCACCATGCGCTGCAAATCGGCATTTTGTGGTGTCGAAGTTAGTGTTCAAGCAAACGTAACGTCAACCATTCAATAGCGCTTAGATCATCTAATTGTTCAGTCGTCTTTCGCGCTGCAGTTACGTACTGTGCAATGCCATAGCGCTTTTTGCTAATATCTAATGTAATTTGCCGATAATCAAAGCTCAATATCCGTGATGTATGTTGTTTGTACCTATATTAATTTTAGGATAGTCTAAGCCGTGTAAGAACTCGAGCGCTGTGAGAAGCTGTTTAGTGTCACACTAGGACGGAATTAGTCTGTTAATATTATTATTTTATTTTAACCGTAAACTAGCAAACAAATAGTACATATATTGGGAAATGTTCAGTGTGTACGTTATTCTACAATTTTTCTGTTTTAAAAACTTAAAACCAGAATGTTCTGGAATGAATAATGTCTTTGTACATTACAACACTATTTGACTGGATTGCAAGTCTCTAGGTAACACTCTCCCCCGCCCTGTCATTAAAATAGATGTCTAATGGAAATGCAATTCAGTAATTGTGTGCTTTGACAATAGATTTCGACCTTTGTCAGCTATCTGTACCAAGCCAACAGTCCTCTGCAGAGAAATATTATCTTTTCTTACTTGGGAATTCAAATTGATTTTATAATGTATACCAAAATTAACGTTCAATGTGAACCAGACAATCCGGCACTCACAACAACTTTAGACATCACGTACTCTCACGTTAATCACTCGTGTGCTAGAGTGAGACAGCTATATTTCCGTAGATCGCTATGGTCGTGTAACTAATGACGGGATTAGATTGTAGTACTTACATCACACAATTATAATTTACTTAATATTTCAAATGTACTAACAGAAACTTAAGTTTTAAGAAATGTGTGAAATAATGCAAAATTTCCTTTTGCGTTTATTGTCGTTAATCATTTGTACGTACAAAATATAACATTATTTTGTCCCTTTATCACCAAACCCACCGCAAACACGTGCAATGTAAATACGACGTACATAATCCGAAACTGATCCGTTGTAGTGTGCCGCTAACTTTATGGACAATAGTGTGAGGTATACTATGCAACTTTCATGTACAAAATTGTACCGAATAATCCAATTGATATACATACATACAAATATATATGTATATGATTTTGTTTGCATAATAACGTTCGTTAATATCGCCTGTTGTACTTGCTTATCATCGTAGGAATTAAAATTTCTAAGTAAACCTTGATTATTTTAATTGATATCGCCGTTTTCACTATATCGTTTTCAATGCAGGATAGCTTTTTAATAGCATGGAACACAATCGATTTTAGGTCCTAATAATATAGCAGTTAAGTTGATATTTCTTTCTTGTTTATTAATAATCGATTATAATGCGATGTTATTGAACGTTATTATCGTGACCTATTAGAAAGTTTATAAGATATGTTACATTTGTAAGTAGACTACGATAGTCTTTAGAGAAACGCTTTCTTAGTTAAAAAAAATACTCTGTCAGAATTATAGACGTTGTGCCCCATATAATAAGGGTGGTTTTGCGCGAGCAGTTCTGATGGACGAATTGCAATAATTGTATGTATACTTTTATTTTACCTGTCTATAAATTAGTGAGTTGTTTTTAGTTCAAATCTCTAAGTATGTCAATTATATTGCTATTATATAAATAATTATGTTTATGTTATCTAAAAATGGTGAATGATAGTACTATTGTTATTGAAAAACATTGGTAATCTACATTTTGGTAAATGATTAATTTTGTTTTTATATAAATCAATATTGAGTGTATAGTCACACAAAAAGAACTAAGTATATTGAAGAAATAAAAACCAACTAAACGGTTAAATAAACAGGCTATCTACGACTAGCTTCAAAATTTTTTGTTGCCTCTATTTGTGCGGTGACCACTATACGCAGGGAAAGAAAAACGTATCCCGGACTTTTAATTATATGTTGATAAATATAAACACCTACAAAATTTATTTCAAATTAATAACTATCTAAAGCTCTTCATAAATACTGTTTATTTTTATAAATAGCCAGGTGGCAGGCAAGGAAATAAACTTTGAGAGGGCAAAGCGACCAATGAACATGTTATGTACTGGAGTGCTATCTCTAAAGAATCCTTTGACAAGTCTGTTATCATGCAATTAACGTAGCCGTAAACCCAAGGCTGTTTTATTAAAAAAATCTAAAATATTTTAGCTTATGTCAGACAATATGAATTTTACACAGTATCAGATTAACCGGTTTTCGAACAAATAGTATTACTGGGTTAAAATGATTAAAAATACCATAGATATAACTAATCATTCTCTGTCGATTGTCATCTCGGGTCCTTGTAACATTTTTATTTATCGTACTGTTGTAAAACTGCGTAACCAATTTTCATTCTACATATAGCATGGATACTGCTCTATACAGTATCTACATACATAATATATCTATATACATAAATTTATCAATAAAATGTATGGTATTGTTATTCATTTACATAATAAATTAAATGTTTAAAACATTTCGAAGGGCTTACATACTTAAAACACTACCTCAGATCCAAAATCTAGGAACATTGAACAGCCATGTATTTAGAGATTTGAACGTACGGTGTATAATATAATAATTATGTATAGCGAATATTTAAATGAAACCAAATAGTTAAAATTTGCAGTTTTTTAGAATAATGGCAAGGCGATTGTGTTTCTCGTTGGCGACGAACTGATTCTAGCTGTCTCTTTTTCACACAGACTGTAGAAGAGTATAGCGAATAATTGCAATCTTTATTTTACCTTTTATGTTATAATGTATAAAAAGTGATAGTAGAATCAGTTCACATAAAAGAACTTGTTAAATGGGTTATGTGGCAAACGTAATTAGTTATCTACAATATTCGAAATATATTGCCGATATATTGTGATATATCACCAACTATTTTGGTTTAATAAAATATTAAAAGAAAAACAGAAACCCACACTGCGTAGACACTTATTTTCAAGTTGCTTCAAAACAGATAGCATTTCTTACTATCAATAATACTTAATGAAAAGTTATGTATTTTTTTGCGTAAAAGCTTTATATCAAAGGTATTCATTCTGTTTAAAACTGTTAGTTATACAATAAATACTTATATGGTTATTTTGCAAATACCTAAGTAATGAATTGACAAAGAGATGTTAGTACTGGTACATTGCCACTTCACCCATTTAAACATGTCCTAATGTTTCGTTCCTAAACTGTGGGCATTTTCGCTCGTAACTTGGAAACCTTTTTTTACTGTTTATATAATTTTTGATGATAAGTCGTTTTAGGGTGAAAACGTCTGTTTTACGCTAAAGATGTTCAACATTTTGTGATGTTTCACATCATAGGTTTAAATATATAGATAGTATCATATTTTTATTTCATTATAGTGCATTTTTATAACATGTCTAATGTCTACTCGTTTTGAAGAAGAAAAAATGCACCATTATGAATAATCTTTATTTAAAACTTAGGGCGTTTTCACAAATACACAAAAACTTTTACGTAATACATTGTTTATATAATTTACTCCCTCTCGTATAAGTAACTGAAAGTCGATGGAAAAGTTAAACTTAAATTATGATTTTGTAAATATAGTTTTACATTAGCATATCAAATGTTCCACTGTTGAAATTCACAGGGTGATTTGTTTACTAACAGAGATTAGAGAGAAAGAGAAAGATTGTGAAAGAAAAAAGAATTGTTTTGTTACAACCCCAATCACGAACCTTATCTGTTACGGATGATTATTTTGTATTAGTGGTACATTTCGAGCCCTAAAAGTTTATATCACTCTTTTTTTATTATTGTAATGATTTAATATATAAAAAGGGCTTAATTATACAAATATTGGAATGTGTAAAATAATTGTGATTTATGGTTAAGAAATAATCACACAAGACGTAGCACAATTTAAATACATACCAAAATTTATTTTTCTAAACCTCTACCATTGAGTTCTTGTTTTATCATAACCAAGCCCTGTATTGCCTAGACTATTGACGGGTGCCAAAGTACTTTTGGCTCGATGTGTATTCAGTCCGGGACGATCAATTGTAATGACCTCTAAATATAGTCACAAAGTTATGTAACACAGACCATGTGAGTTTCTATGATAAAACGTCTACTGCATTTTGTTTGTACTGTGACACGGTAGTCACTGAATGTTATGTTTAGAAATTACGTCAAAATTCTGTTTCAAAAGAATAGGCGCTATTTACTAATCCGAATCGTCGATAGCTATAGTTCAGACATTTTGAGAAGTTATAGTGATATATACTAAAAATTTGTAAGACATGAAATGTATCTATGTATATATAAACTTATATGTAAGATATGTTTTGAACAGAAAAAATAATTTTGTGTCTGGTCGGAAATAAAAATACTTACTACCATCTTACCATAAATCTTTACCATAAATCTTACTACCATCAGGTTATTTGAAATAGTCGCCTATTCTTTTTTCGTAACACACTGGTATAAATCAAGCATCGGGCTTTGTCTGGCATTATAAATATTCGAAATGTTAAATTGTGTGATAATTTTGTGGTCTCAACTGGTTGTTCAAAGTTCAAAGCGATTTGTAATATAGAAATATTAAATCGATTTAAAAAATATAATAGTTTTATTTTCACAAAAGTAATTTGCCAAACTCAGATGATGTGACATTTGGATATGCACATCGGTATGTTCGTCGCATGTCTGTGACTATACAGAAGGTGAAGGATAAAAAAATTACATCCTGGATATGTGTGTATTTAAAGATTCTGTAACTTTTTCTACACTGAATATTAGAAACGGAAACAGCTCAATTAAATATGTTAAATTTTATTCTACAACTAAGCCGCTGAAGTTTTCGTATTTAATTTTTTTGTTAAATAGTCGCTCAAGATCAATAAATTACAGAGAAGGCGAAAACCATCGAACACCAAATATGTCTATCCTTAGAGATCTGACGTGTTTCTTTTTTAAACATCATTCTTTACATGCACACTGGTTTCGAAAACTTGACTCCTACTGTCAGCCACTACCAAATCTATTTGTTCAATTTGTTGTCTTCGTCCGTTTCGATATCTGCATGTATCAACATTTGCGTTGTATAAGTTTCACCTAGAAGGAATGCTTCTACATATAGGCGGGTTCCTACCTCGTATCTATATTTCATCTATGAATATGTTGTGTCAGGCTATAGCATTTTTATATTAAGGAACACAGATCAATATAAATGTCGAAAGCGAAAAAATAATAATGTGTTTTAACTTATTTTGTAACCTTTTGAATGGATGCTTTCGTAGCAGTGCTGTTTCGCTAAAATATTTGATAATACATTCGGGTTCGATATTATAAAAACCGGTATCTGCATTGTAGGTATTTCAGACTTGCAAGTCATAATCTCAATTAACCATACATGATCTATAATAGGTATATTGATTTTGTATTTTCTAAAAATGTGGAATTATAACCAGTTTTGATACCAATTTTCTACTTAAATCACAAACTAGTCATATCGAGTTGTATGTAGTGGTCGAGCAGGACATTCAAAAATATAATAGAAAAGTAAAAAACAAGAACCACTATATTGTGGCAAAAGGTGCCACAATAAATTTATGAATATATTGTCTCGAATAGACTTACCTTAAAATTATTTAAAGTTGAGGTTAATAAAATCATTGTGCAATAACACCAATGCACACTCATTTTGCGATTTTATTACCTTTAGAGATTAGGTATAATAAAAAACCAAAATACTTGATGAACTGTTTAATTCGAGACTACTGAATTTTTGTTTGAAGAGCCCGGGAGCTTCCTCTATTACCAATAGAATTTCTTTTTACAAATTTTCAAGTTTTGAAGACATTGACAAGTTTCAGGGAGCTTCTAATACAATAAATTCGTCCACATATAAATTAACCTGTACACAAATATTTGAAGTAGGCCTATACAGTATTAAGAATCTTAATGCTCCCATATTATTAAATGTCTACATATTTTAACATCAAAAACCAAGTTTAATTTTTTTCATCAATATAGTTTTACAAGTTGTCCTGGATATTATCCAATCTATTTTAGGGCATATGCCATGTAGTAAGTTACATTGAAATATAAGATGTGTTTATATTTTTAAACATTTAGGATTTTTTTTTATTTTTTCAACTCACAGTCAATACACTTATTGGTTAAGTGCTCACAACTATGACATCAAACTTACATTGATCCTTAGGAGATATATTAACATATACAATTGTGTATTATCCCCTATAATAGACTCTATAATAAAAAAAAATGGGAAAAAAATTCACATCAACCATCATCACATCACAAATTGACAAAGGAAACTAGAATTTTAATGTCAAAAACAAACATTGGGAGAAAGAAACAAAAACACTTAAAAGAGGATCAGAAAATACTATAAAATGTCAAAATGTTTAACATGTAATATAGCTAAATAAAAACTGATGTGTTTGCTACTAATTTGAAATGAATAAAAGAAAGAAACTCTTGTAAAGGAATTAGCAAATCTTAGCAGTCCTTATAATCAATACAAATATGTCAAAAGCATGTACTTAATCACCAATAAGTTCATCACAAAGATTAATAATGTCAATATAGTGTTTGTGCCTCTTAGAGGATAGAAAATCTTTTAATTTAAAATCATAAGATTATTGCAATGAACTATACTTCTAACCTTAGCAACAAAAGAATTATCATTGATCTTCAGCTATGAAGTTGTTATAACAGTTGAATGTGGATACCGCATAAGAATGTTCATGAAATATTTATAAATGTATTAGTTCACAATTTCATTATATAGATAAAATGAAATCAATAAAACACTATACAACTGCTTATATCAATTCCTCACCCTTGAAATGTATGGCTATTTAAGTACAGACAATTGCTTTGAAACGTAAATAACTATCTACATGTCATATTGTCATGAATAGATAAAAAATATATTCAGTATCCACAAGTAACTGGTAGTTAGATGAAATCAATCAAGCCAATAGATATCACAAGTAGCTTTACAGATTTAACTTCAATGTGACTTGCCTGATTCAAACGTTTTTTTGAGTCACTAAAATTCATTGGGTTCTAAAGATTTCAATGACAGTCAAAGTCTTAAAACTTATTTAAAAATACTCTGTCCAAACAAGTCTACTAAACTAGTGGGACTACACAACATATTTCAGGGATTTACTCTTCAAATTACAACTGTACATCAATCAGCCGCAGCCAAAGTCGGCTACTCGTCTAAACAAATGATCTTTATGACACAGAAAATGCTTTTTCTGAAAAGGACTTAACATACGCTTCATGTAGTTTGTTTACAAAATCTGCATCATGCCTCAGCAAGTAATTGAATGCTTGCAGTAACTGGTTTCTAGTTAATGGTTCCGGTGTGGGCTGAATGTCAGTGCCTGTTGTTGCTGTGAACATTGTTGGTGGCATCAGTGCAGGCTTCTGCTGGTTTGCCAGGGAGTTCATTATTGGAAACACACCCACGTCCTCCAACTTTCCACCATTGTAAGAGCTTACAGGGTGACCAATATCTTGTGTTTGATTCAGATAAGTGGCTAATGGAGATGTTGGTTTTGGTGAAGAGATATGCATGAGGTTTAGTTCACTTTCTAAAGGATTTGGGCCATTTGCATCCACTCCATCAATAGATTGAATTTTTTTCAAATTCGATTTCCTCTGCTGGCTCGGTTTCTCAATGGGAGTCGATTTCATTGCAAACCCAGCATTTGGCCTCATTGTTGAATCTATCGAAATGTTACCATTTGAGTTTATCGTCTCTTGTGGTGTGACAGACCGCTGTTGCTTCTCTATGTGTTCAACAGAATGCGCCGGATTGCTCATAAGCCTTTGAAGCAAGAGTGGAGTCTCTCGGACATCTGAAGGCCTTGGACCAAAAATACCAGGGGACGGAAGAGACGAAACAGCAGGCATTTGTGCTGCTGCACCGCTGCCAGCTTTGGCAAAGAAGTCCATAACGCTCTGAGACGTCATATCGGGAGCTCGCGATGGCGTGGTTTCGGTTTTATTAGATGCTAGGCCCTTATTAGAGTTGAAATCGTCTTGGGCTTTGCTTAGCATGCTAAATATATCTACCGGGCCGCTGGACTTCGCAGGCGCACTGTACACTGGGGTCTGAGGCATATTTTCCAATGGCACCTGCTTCATCGACTCTTTCACGAGCGTGTTCAACTTTGTGGCAACTCTCACACACTCGTCTTTATCGTAAAACCATATGCCGTAAATATGACACTTGGCGTTCCGATATAATAGAAAAGGTTCTTTTAATTGTAATTCTATACCTTTTGACACTGGCTCGATGAGATTGTTCGTGTTCAATCTGTTCATAATCACCAAGCTGTGGTAGGGCTCCCCATTTCTACTATACACAAACAAAGCACCTTCTATATTCGTTTTTTCCCATTCATTTTCTTCAAAAGTATATAGTGCGACGTGGGTAGCACTGTCAATTATTTCCTTCGCATATGGGTCTGCCCTCTTTAAAGCTGCAAAATTCATACGTAAGCCGGTGTCAGCCATTTTATACCAACAAAACACTAAATATATTTTACAGGACGAACAAGCATCACAATCACAGCAAAATGACAAGAACGAAGAAATTCGCCATTTTCACTGGCGTTCCGTTAATTGTAGTAGCCCCTATTAAATGGAAACGGGTGCAATCTTTTTTAAAAAATTATATTATTTTGTTTTCGTGTGTCTTCAAAGTATAATATGATTAGCTTTTTTTAATTTTCGGTAATTGTTGTTTTAAATTTGAATAAGATTTATTTTCATTTTATTTCTAAAATAGATTCATGAATAAAATGAAACGTCT
Source organism: Parelbella macleannani (assembly GCA_018245755.1). Lineage (NCBI taxonomy): Eukaryota > Metazoa > Arthropoda > Insecta > Lepidoptera > Hesperiidae > Parelbella > Parelbella macleannani. The sequence continues at coordinate 7,101 of DWEE01000336.1, read as the reverse complement.
CCAATCATAATAATAATGTATTTATTAAAATTTGCGCCGTTCACATTTTCATTCTGATGTTTTCACCTTCTTGAAGTAGCTATACTTTTTAATATCTTTTTATTGTTTTTCTTTATTTTACTCATCAGGTGATATGTGTAGAGAGCAAAACCCAGTAAACCGTTAACAAATTTCTAAATAATAGTACAAGCCTACCACATCTTTCGAAGAGCAACAGATACTGGACTTTCTAATGGTTTTAAAAGTTCAATCCAAGTTTTCAAAGGTTGTACAATACAATTAATTTGTCTTGTCCTGGAAGACTATGATCAGACCCAGATTTGAATTTTTATTTAATTTATGTTCGCGACTAGATCACTTGGTTATAAATGATTTGTTTGTCTATTTAAAAAATATACTTCGGATCATATATTGTTTCTAATTATATATATCGGTGTCCCTCTGTGAGGAAAAGGCTAACATAAATTTATTTGATGTACGTAAATATTGATATCATATAAACCAATATAAATGTACCAATACCAATGTGTATGTCCGTACAAACTACGTATATACGGCCGTGATAAATTTACGCCTTAGATACTATAGTATTTATACATTTTGTACTATTAATAGTACTAAGATATAAAAACTCAACTAATTGTATGTATAAGAAGAAGTAATAAATATAGGTAACATAATTTTATTTATTAACGCGACCAAACAGGCAGAAAATTGAAAAGGTTTTATACTAATACAGTTTCAAAGCATTTTCTTATTTCTTTTTTATTTTATTTTTATCTTATATTTTATACTGAGCGTAAACTTTCCTTCGTATCTTGTAAAGTGATACAGTTTATTAATATTGCTTATCATTATCTTATGCTAAGAATAAAAAACGTTGTTTAGATCATAGTTTCTCGTTTACATACGTACGACATTTAACAGACCACATCGTAGTATATTGCTAAGTGAACACAAATTGCAAAGGCGTGGGGTTATCGAGGTGATGTAAACATCTTTTGTGTAGTAACGAACGAAACGCTTACGCCAGTATTGTCATATTTCTCGTACGTCAATGTCACTTTATACTTTACGCGTGTTGTAGATGGTGGTGGCACTCTTTACATTAATAAATTTTTCCGAGCAAAATTTTTTGTAAATATACATTTATATATGAGAAGTTCGTAATAATAGTTATTCACTTTTGAAAAGTAATCGAACTCTTATTTTTAATTTAAATTTGAGATAAGCGTCTTTGAAATTGACAAATAAACAAGTGTGTTCAATTTGAATTTGTTTTCGTTCCAATTGAATATGGCAGAGGCAAAGGTGTTAGTGATAGGAAGCGGAGGTCGTGAACATGCACTTTGTTGGAAACTGGCTGATTCGCCGTTCGTCAAACAAATATACTGCGCGCCAGGTAGTGTCGGTATTTCATCCATAAACAAGGTGGAAAGTGTTGATGTCAACATTAAAGATTATTCGGTAAGGTTCTAATTTTAATTATATTGTACATAAATCATCATTAACAGAATATTTCCATAATGGGTCACACATCTAAATTCAGACCATCGTCATCATCATCATCATCATCAGCATTTTCATCAGCGTCACCATCATCATCATCATCAGATTACTCCCGTCCGCTGTTGTACATAGATCTGTCTAATAGCACACTAATGAGCTTGATCTTCAGGTCGTTGGTTGCAACGGTTGTTGCTTGCAACGGTTGGACGTGCAACCATTGCAAGCCACTTTGCCATTCAAACCAAGAGGTATAAAGGTTAAAAGAGAGTGGTTCAGTGTATCTGGTAATTTATATGACTGTATAGGAATTACAGCAATATATGTTATACAAAAATTACCCAGCTTGCTCAGACAAAATGGAGTGTTTTAGAAATATGGATTAATTTTTGGACTATTTTTTTGACCCTTTCTGTTCCACCATTAGACACAGGTCTTATCTCAGAAAGAGAAGGTTAAGATCATAGTCTGCAGATTGCCAGACTTCACATACCTAAGAGAACATTATTTTGAGAACTCAAAAGTGTACATGTTTCCTCATGATGTTTTTCTTCACCATTATAGTAAATGATATTTTTGCTTAAAAAACACTTTTTGTAAAGAGGTGCATATCAGGATTTAAATCCAGAGCCTCAGTGGGAGGCTGAATTGCAAACCACAAGGCTGTCACTGCCTTTTCATTATATCTATACTGTTTTTGATATATGTTCATATTACTATATTACATGTAGTAAAATTTAAACATACAGTCATAACTTAGAAGTCAGCTACAACAGCATGAATGCTTTCTATATTATTGTGATAACCTTTGTCACATGAGACATTTTCATAGTATAGAGCTTTAAGTAATAAAACTGAATACAAAGATAAATCACAACAGGTTTTAGTAAGTTTTTAGTACATATCTATTTTAATAAACTGTTTGTGTGTAATAAAAATAATAAGTAACATCACATCTATAATACTCGAAGGGGTTGGTAGAGGAATGTCTCCATGTGTCACCAGTTAAGTTTAAGCCCAATGAAATAGGTGGTGAGCTTATTGCCATACACCGGGATCAATTCCAGACTCCGATTCACTAATAGAAATTCTATATTAAAAAATTCAATAGTACCTGACCCTGGATTTGGACCCAGGTCCTCCCGATTGATGGTCGCGCCTGCAACCCCTTAACCAATGAAGCAGTTTTCATCATGTGTAATAATATATAAAATTAATTTGGTATATAATTATGTGGAAATGGGCTTACAGACTCTTTATCTCAAAAGTTAAGGGATATTGTATCGTAATTATATTGATAAGAGAGTTTACTATGTGTAATAAATGATTTTTAAGATATACACATCCTCAGATGCATTGAACTGTGTTAATAAAAAAAAATAGACTTTCACAAAGCCATGTTGAGCATTCACAATATGTATGCACAATATACATAAAAATTGGAACTAGTTGATTCTATAACATAATAATTTATATCTATTGAGTAGCTGTTATTTAAATAAAATACAATGTATCCATACTTCCATATAAAACATAAAAGTCTTTGTTTGCCATTTGCAAGATTTCTTATTAGAATGCAACTTCATTTTATTAGGCTGTAAGTCAGTCTGTTCATATTTGTTTAGATATCTCACAAATCTTTTTACTTTACAATTTGTTTGTAGGTCTTAGCAAAATGGTGCAAAGACCACACAATTGACATGGTGGTCATTGGGCCGGAGGACCCTTTGGCCAATGGCATTGTGGATGTGCTTACTGCACATGACATAAAGTGCTTTGGTCCCAGTAAAGCTGGGGCAGAGATAGAAGCCAACAAGTCGTGGTCAAAGAAATTTATGACGAAATATCAAATCCCAACAGCAAGATTCCAGTCTTTTACAAATGCTAATGCAGCCAAGGAATACATTAACAGGTACCTTTTTACATAAAACTCTTTAATTTATCGTGTGTAATGTTTAAATTACAAATGGATATAAATGATGTAGGTTTTTCTCAACTAGGAAAGGTATAGTGACAATTGGTGAAGTGCTGTTGGCTGTCAGCAAAGTTTATTATGAAATTGAAGTAACACGAACTAGTTGCTTATCAACTTAATATATACTTAAATTTATATGTATCTAAACAGTGTCAGGAAACTCTACTGCAAATAATTTAATATGTATAAAATTTGGTCACATTTCTGAAAGATTTAGACAAAAATTTAGAAAAATTTGTTTATCGTCTTCTGTGACTGATATTTTTTATATAAATCACATTACAAAAAATTTGGGTCAGAAACTCCTTCAACAGACCAATGTTGGGAATTTTATGTTAGACAAAGACACTTGTGCCTGACCCAGGAAATCGAACCCAGGACCTCTGGATTGGCAGTCATCCTTGCGACCGCTCGAAGCACGTCACGACTAGGCAGTCAGTAATATCTAATATTGTGAAAATTGAATAGTCTGGTGTTGTTTCTTCCAGTGCCCCATATCCAGCTCAGGTAGTGAAAGCATCAGGCCTGGCAGCCGGTAAGGGAGTCGTGGTAGCTGCGAACAAAGAGGAGGCCTGCCACGCCGTGGACGAAATACTGACGGACGCTAAATACGGCGCAGCTGGAGAGACTCTCGTCATCGAGGAGCTGTTGGAGGGCGACGAAGTATCGGTAAGTGGAAACAGTTTGGTGATTGTCGTCTACCTGCTATCAGAGCTATTGATAGGCCATGATGTTTTACTGATTGTTTAGTCCTTGAAATTACAGTTATATATGTTGTTAACAGAAGAGTTAACCTTTGAAAGTGTAGGAATTAAACTATTATAATTGCAAATGGTTTTCTGATACTGACTTAAAATTGAAATTTTACTGTTTTTTTGTTATACTTGTGTGAATTTTTTTTCTTTTGTTTAATTACATACATGATATATTTTCTGATATTGATCCTTAACATAATTAAACATTTGATAAATTGTTTCTTATTATTTAAAAAAAAAGTAATATTACACCTATAATCCCTGAAGAAGTAAGCAGGGAAGAGTAATACACACCCACATTCCAGCAGTTATGTTTACACACAATCATGGAATAGGGGTGAGCCTAACGCTATGCACCCGGCAGAAACCCAGGCTCCGAACCACAAAATTTACAACAAAATCTAAGTTACAAGAATCGAATAGTACTCAGCATGGTAATCGAACCCCGGACCTGTCGATCAGCATTCGCGCTTGCAAGCACTTGACTAAGTAGTAATCTTTTCTATTATTAATTCGTATAATACATGGAACACGGGATGATATTTATATGTTATGTTGTACAGATAACATGGGGCAAGTAAACGAACACTCATTATAAATAACGTCACGCTCAATGGGGTCCCAGATTAGATAAGGATTTTAGAGATCACTAATTATTATTATTATTAATTTGAAATATTGCACTTTTATTGTTTTAATTTTTTCTGGATTAATGTTGACGCCGTATCATTTGTAGATGTTGCGAAACTACCTTACAAAAATCCATAGATTTATTTATGTATTGATGAAACTTACGAATTAGGGGTCGAAGGTTCAATTACTGACTGAGCGCGATTAGATTATATAGGTATAGTTCCTGAGTCTGAATGTACACATTTAGTTTATGACCATAGTACAGAATCAGAAAACTATTAGTGACTTGTTGTAGATCTACTATCGGTCTGTACACTTTAAGCAGTTCTCAAGAACTCTATTATGTTCTCAAATAGTAGAATATTTTTTCGAGTTATAACTTTATACCATGTCTGTACTTATTTTAAAAGATGCTTAAGCACACCTATGGAGTTTCTTTCGCCGCTTCTTCTCCATAGCGAGGTATCTTCGAAGCGCTGGTAGTTTCATTTTGACGTGCAATAAGTGTTCTTTTGCACCAATTTTAAATAAATGACTTTTGAACTATTTTTTTTGAATTCACGGTCGGTTACGGATGTCATGTTAACAGTCCTATTCGAGGGGAGGTTGAGAATGTCATTTCAACAGTCCTATTCGGTGTCGGTTGCTGGTGTATATGGACGTCAAGTAATATTCGTGACTGCTGATTGCTCGTTAGTTACTTTTTCTGTTATGTGAAAATATAAATACTATCAAGACATTCTGAATTGATTTGATTATTTTGCAAAAATGTTCGACAATATTGGATTTGTTTTAACAGTCCTGTAGGTATCTGGTACGTGTATTTAAAACAATATAATATTATGCAATTATACGTATTTGACATACCTGTAACCATATAACAGATATATTTAATTATTCTTCAGTTCTTCAAACACTCATCAGATCACTTTTAACACTTTCTATACACAAATTAATGTTACAAAATGAGTTCAGAATTCGATTGAATAATATTATGTTAATTAAATAAACTATCATGTTGCACGGTATAACTACGTAATTTACGGCGAGTATCATCAATGACGGACCGGTTCCAGAGATATATGAGTGAGAAAATATGTTACGCTATTTAGAAAGTGATAAATAATGTTAAATGTGTTGTAATAATTTTGCTAAAGACGATTCGTCATCTTCACTGCTTCTCGGGAAGGGGATTGACCGTGTCATCGTCAGGCTAATGTATTCCTAGTAATAGTCGAAATGGTATATAGCGGAATATAGCGGGATTTAATTGTTTAGACGTTATTGAATAAATATTTTTTTAATTACAAAAAATACAAGTATTAAATGATTACCATGCATTAATTATATTTTAAAAATATAAACGAGAAGCTTGAAGTATTTATGCATACTAAAGTTACACGTATTTACATAGGTACCTATTATGGATGTAAATCGAATATTCGAGGAATATTTTGCTATACCCAACCTGTACACAACTTGGTACCCGATATAATTGAAATAAATTTTGGGCTGTAATTCAAATAGATATTACACACAGACTATTCAATACCATAATATTTAACTCTCATGTATACATTTGACAACTTTTAAAGAGCAAAACAATTGTGATTTATGCATATAATACCTAGTCATCAATTTTACATGTGATCGGTCGCATGAAAGGCTGCTGCTTCTCATTGTCAGACAATTATAATTTTTTTATTGGACGCCTTTTTGATACGACGGTCCTAAATCTAGCTACATCTACTATAAACTTTACACTTTACACAGAAGTTTAGTGAATGAATTACTTCAAAATACGTAGAAGACTTGAAAAAAACATGTTTTTATTTTTTCATTTACCTAGCTTGACGTTCACTTATTTCATTGTACCTGTTATTTACTACATAAGTTGATCCGTTTTATTTGTTAATTAATAAGTAATTTCCAGGAAAAGAAATATCATGCCAAGTGGCGGTCTCGCGATATCTTCCTTTTTTAATAGTTTCAGAAAACAACCGGTAAGTTCAAAGAGAGAAAATTTATGTAACTACATCGTAATGTCAATCCGTAGTTGTTAATACAAGATTACTACTACATTTAAAAATTATTAATTTCGTGCTTTTTTTTTCATAATCCTTAGAAATAATACACTATTTTTTTTTCACTTATGTGCAAATAAAACTTATGGTGTCAATACACGCGTATAAATGTATATATAGTATCAGTATTACATATTATTATTATTAT
>DWEE01000335.1:0-18447 GCA_018245755.1 Parelbella macleannani | reverse complement strand
TTTATACCCGATCTAAGACTAAATTGGACATTGATGTTTCTATTTGGGAACCAATTAATTTGACCCGGGCCTTGTGTTAATTTTTACTGTCATTTAAATGCCACTCAAAACCAAACTTTATCGAGATCCGTTTTACCATAAATGTTTTTTTTAATCATTCATTGTATTACTACAACGAAAGATTTTGTCAAAGGAAGATTGTAAAATTGTTGTCAATCAACAAACTATTCTGCTGACATCGAATAATACGTTGTCATCACTTGGTAGGCAATAAATTTGTATTGATCGCAGTAAATCAAAATTAGAATGTATTCATACGAGCTTTGCTTGCCCGAGCGCTATAGATAGCGTCCACTCTGACCGAAATAACGGCTATAAATTGAGTTTAGCTGCTACCGTCTCCACTCCTACGTACCTTTAACTCGTTTTTGTATCAAGTCAAAGAGCTGCAGTCCTTTGGGAATGTTCGGCGATCTCGATATGTACGAAATGTAATTTCGGTTCCATCGTCCATTTTTCTACGTTTCTTCTGAGAATAGATTTATATGTGATCCTTTTAAGAAGATTCTTTTTCTAGAATGCCTTTGCACGGCTGAATATACCTACCTATACAATTCGGCTCTGATCCAACAAACGGGGTAATTCCATCTGGTGATGTTAAGTATCAAAATTACATTAAAAATTTGTCATATTTTACTATTCTACTATTAAATGTTTCGTGAATATTTATACACATTATTATATATGTATATACCGGCTTAACTCACGTGTGTTTTTTCTACTTTACTATTCTATTATCTAATTGGATTGAAATCACGTTTAACCTTAACATATTTATTTAGAAAACTTATCCATTGATTTTCATGCACTGGATAGAAAGTGTTTTTGATATCATTTAATATTAACCGATCTATAATGCCAAGATTGTCATCGTCTTTCCAAAAATTTATAAGCTTTTTATTGGGTTAGTACACCTATTGGTTGCAGTATTTGATTGGTATGAATATCCAGAACACCGTCTTCTCCACTTCAAGTCGTTATCACATATATTTTATATGACAATAGGCATATTATCACTACGATTGTCTAAATTAGAAATCATTGAGGAGTTAGCACGTGATTTTAATAACTCACTTTTTTATATATTTCCTAATACATTGATACTTTACTTTTGAACACGACTCCATCATCGTTACTGGCGAAGACTTGAATCTCACTCTAATTATTTCTTCTAACCCTGATTGGTGGCGGACTAAACCAGATACTGGAAGATTTTTGTCTAACATTTTAAAAGTACGTATATAGTAATTGATTATACATATTTCTTTCTTTTCTTAGAAAAAGAGGTCTACTCAAACCTATCACAATATACCTGTATAAGAGAAGACGTTTCATGGACGGCTCAAATCTCGTTCTACAAGACAGAGAACCTCCATTGGCTATTAAGCATATTGATAATCTCAAAACCATTGTTTCCTTTGTTCGAAGTGCAATCTATCCGATGTATGTACCAATTTAAAGCAAGTTCGCGTTTTAGGGTTGTCGCATTATTATACTATTTCCAATTTTAATGAAATTGCTTTTATTTTCATTGTTAAGAACTGTATGTGTTTCGTTAAATGTTTATCGATGTATAATATTTGTATCGATATATTGTATTTGTATGTTTCTGTTATTTAGCTTTCTTGTCAATATTTATGAGTACCTACTCTCTAAATTGTGAATATATTTAGCAGTCAATTAAATTACAAGTTAAAAAAGGTCAATTTAATATTAGAAACTACACTAAATATTGTAACTAAGTTCAACTTTTTGATATGCTTCAGTAAAATATTACCAGAAATAACGATTTTCCCGATGTTCACTAGCTGATCTGGTTTGACTTTAAGATTCCGAACAATAGAAGATGCATCACAATAATCTTTTCTTCTTCCAAAGACTCCTTGCACTGCGGCACCAGCGATGCAGGTTCTTATAGAGAAAAATGAAAAGAATTACGTACTTCTGTAACAGTGTTTGTTATGACTATATCAGTATCTATATAAAGTCCGCGCTTATACTTAGGTGCCTTTTATACATGAGCTGTCTTAAACTGCTAAGGTCTGGGGAAATGCTAAACAATTCGATCGCAGTATTCCCAGAGACAGTTATGTTACTGTGCGATTTCACTGACTACGGGACGAACTTGTGCCGAGGACACAATAGCCTGGTAGATTTACACAATCGACAAATAACTTTAACAAATAGCTACTGAATTCTGGTATGGAGAAGCCATTAAACTTGAGTTATGTTTCCCCAACTTTAATGGCCGACTCGGTTTAACTTAGTGAAATTATATAGTTCCGAACTCCATAATTGTTTTTAGACCATTCCAAAAGTTTCCGAATTGAATATAGAATTCCATTAAATCTTTTCCTCTTGTTATTTTTGTTTTATTCTATTATTCAGCAACGGCAGCACGGTAAGGAAACTAAGTCTTACCAAAGGGTTGTGCCATATAAGTGAAAAACATTCCCATATTGAAGACAGTTTTATGTAGATTATTTTTTTTATATCAATATCATGATAAAAAGTCAATAGCTATTGAATGCTTAGTCCTTATCATGTGAAAAAAAATATTTTAAAAGTGACAGCCCTAGTAAATTACGGAGAGAATATGCCCGCATATCGTTATATTGGTGGGAACAGCCGACACGTGTTCCCTCGTGTGAACAAGACGCAGGAAGAGACTCCTTGTTTTATACTAACTGTACTAACATTTACACGCATACGGAACCCACAGCTGAAGGGGTGGATGAAAGTTAAGATAATAATAGAACTAATTCATCACTACTCCCTCCTTAGCTACAATGGAACGTATCGTAAGATATCGCTACATAACGTAAATTTTTGATCACTATCATCATCACCGCCCAATATTGAAGGGCTATACCATTGAATCATCAAGCGAGATCACCTTCTAATAAGTGCGCCACCAGCAAATTTTCAAAAGTTACTCCGTGCTACAAAGGTCACATTCCTAAGTTGAGCCTCTTTATATTGTAAATAAAATCGATTAAAACCCGCTGAAAACCTTAAAGTGAAATTTAATTAACGCTAAAAAGAAGTTTACTGATGAAGGACCTATTCCCGGTAGCTGGAAATCACCACTGGAAGACAAGTTTAGTGTCCTCCAAATATAACACGAAGCCAAAATTTATTTCGTCATAACTGTATGTATCTTATTCATGATAATGTGATATATCATGCAGCTCATTGTACCCGGACAGTCACATCGAGAAAAACGATGAAGTAAAACCTTATTGTGTCTTTTCAATTGTTCCCTTGTCATTACAATTATTCCAAATAACTTGAACGTGATTGAACATTACCCATAACGATCAACCATTCAAAAGACTACCTCGCCCAGTATTACTTGAAGTACGTACATGATAAAATTGGCTGCGCTTACTTGTCTGGGGCACCGTCTGCCCCACTCGCAGTAACATGAAAGTAAATATAAGTACTCAAACGTGTACGTTACTTATGAAAATGTAAATGGACTCGTCATCTATTCCATTGTGGGCCTTAAACAAAACTGGCGCAACGTGGAAGTCTTCTACATTCCTCTCCCTACACCTTCGGGCATTACAGTTGTGATAGTAGTTACGTATGCAAATAGATACTAAATTAAAAATGGACAGTTCCATTAACTACACAATTCCACATTAACTTTGTCCCTCGTTTCAAGTTTATAACAATAAAAAACTAATTAAGTACCAAAAAAATTCGTCCCTGGAACAAGAAATATTTTTACTAGTGCGAAAACTTCTGGATATTTTCAAATTTTAAATGCAGATAATGAAAAACTAATTATATTGCTATTACTTCGCACAAAGATTTTTTGCTATATTATGAAGCTCTATATTAATTTAATTTAATTGGAACACAGTACAAATGGTATATACATTTAAGCAATTACCTGATTAACCATGATTTTCTACGCTCACAAAAAGAAAGAAAAATATATGAGATAATAATAATTTATACAGAACGGCCAATTAATAGAAGAACCCGCAAGTTACAGATATATGTATCTACATATATATTATAACATCAAATGAAATATACTAGCCATCACTAACACAAAAATATATTCTCGTGTGTTACTGACAATCGTTTCTAAGTTTTTTTTCTACCCAAAATTACAGGACACTGCAGTTTTATTGAAAATAATGATACAAAAATATGCACCAAAATTATTTTAATGCACATACTAACATGTTTTCACTGTATTCCGAAATGCCGGTACCGACTTTACACCGTGTCCTATATTTTTTCCTATGATCATTCAGCGTTAACCCTTTTAGCTACATGGTTGCGCAAAGATTTAAAACAGCCAATGTATGCGAAGCATGGAGCAAGAGGCGGAGTGCTAACATCGGATTAACACTCGGATCAAAAAGCTGTTTTTTCGTTGTAAAACTAAAGTTCAAAAAGTGTACTCAAAAGCTAGCCACAGTCGCAAAAAGATGTGTTAGAAAATAAAAAAAAGTATTTTATGTCTGACCAAAAAAAATTTACTTCAAAAAATGTTACCTAAACCTGTTCTAGATGTTTAGCTAGTCACAAATCTGATACATTTCTGCGAAATACAACCGGATATATTAAAAATCGTGTTCTATGTTAGGTGAATATAAAAATAACGGAATCCTTCACAATCCGAGGAATTTGTAAAGACATATGTACCTAGATGGTAGTGAAGAAGCGCGAACAAAGCGATAAATAGCTGTGATAAGGGAACTAAGTGCCGTCTTCGCGATGTTATCGGCTGGATAAATCCTAGAACGGATGTTGTGCTAAAATGCAAAGTGTACCTTATCAGTAAACAAATATAACATGCTTAAGTTTAGTATTGCCTGATCGTTCAATTTGATTAATCTTTTTTTCGGGTGCCACAACATTCATTTCATTTTTTTTTTAATTAGTTGTTCGAATTAAATGTGCTTTATTGTGGAATACAGTTAAGAAGGTGTTATAATACATAAAATGTTGATTTTACTTTAAATAAATAAATAAACACGTGGACCTCTAACCACATTATTTAGACCAAAACAACAATAGTATAAAAAAAATCTGCTACACAGTAGAAATAAATAAAACGATTTTATTGTCCCAACCATCGATATATGTATTACCTAAATATTTTATACGAACAGAGGTTTAAACACAGATTTTGAACAGATACATAAGTCCGATTTCAACAGTCGATGTGAGCGATGACAATGAAAATGATGTGAAAGATGAGATCTCTATAGAAATAATAAAAAGAGAAAAGTAACAGTGATAAGATAAGGTCCGAATAAAGGCCACGAGTTCGGAGACAGCGACCTCAAGGATAACCTTGGCAACAAGTTGTCATGTTTAACATGGCGAGTGAGGATTGGAGTGGTTGCTAAGGGGCCTTCAATGTTAGTGAAAACTTTTGTATCCCTGTCGTCTTTCAAAACTAACTGAAAAAAAATCTTTATCAATTTCAAATGTGATACATAGACTAGTCTGTAAGCTGTAATCTCAAGTCAAACCGATATGAATACAAAGTAAGATTACCGTGACGCAAATACAGCAACCCAAATACATATATTATAGATAATTTTACGCCGAGGCACAGCACGTATGTTCGTTATGACCACAAAAATATTTTTCCTGGATTTGAATCGAACCCACCTCCGACTCGGCCGTCAGAACCACTAACCATATAACTAACAGGCCAGTAAATACATAGACATTCCGTACATATATTCTTACGAGTACATACATACATATTTGAGAAATTCGTAGCATCACTTGTTGTCTTACTATTAAATGTTTCGTGAGTATTTATGTACACATGATTATATATTTACCGGCTTAACTCACGTACTTTTTTCGGGATGGTCCGACTAGTTTCGGACCTGTACGAGGTCCGAATCTATATTTCTAGATTATTCTTTATTAACGTGAATATATTGCAAAATTGAAAGTTGAAAATTGAACATGTGCATGCTATTTTCTAATTAGACATAAAACAAAAAGAATTGACCAAACATAAATGTGGGCACTCACGGTCCGTAATACCTAATCTTTTAGAAGTAGGCCCGCTAAAAATGTCCATGAATACAAACTTTAAACTTTAAAAAAAAAGTTGTTATTATAAATACCTTCAATATTTTCTTTTATACATCTTTATTAACAAATATATTTAAGAAAATATGCAGGTATTGGGCTTTCATACCCTTTCAAATATTAGCTTTTCAACGTAAAAATGCACTGTTTTTTTAATTAGATACTTTAATATTTGGCAAACTAACGGCATACATTAAACAACAAATACAACAGAGGAAACATTTCAAAAATGTTTCAGCTCTTACACGATTTCAAATTAAAATTCAGTTGGCATTTCAACGATACCAGATGTTATTCTCACTGTGCGTTTCTGCATCCTCCGGTCGGCTTCAAACGAGAGACATTAAGGAAATTCAACTGAACCTAATGACCAAAAAAATTATCATATCCATTTTTCTTCACTGCTTTCATTCCAAGGCTGAGCTGTATCAATTTGTTACAAAATACTAACGACATTCTAAGTACTTACACGTTTACGTCAGTTTAATGATGATGATGATTGAGATCAGGCTCAAAGTTACGCATTTGATTATCTTCACGCCCACATTTCCCGCAGGAGTTAAACAGAGAAGTGTGTACACTCAGACGTTCTACCTTTAACGTCAGCCCGTGGTATAAGGGGTGGGCCTCTTGGCATATCGGGCTTAATCAAGACTCCGAACTAGAAATTCTAAGTAACAAAAATTTAACAGTATCCGACCTGGAAATCGATCCCAGGATCTCTCGATCAACAATCGCGTTTGCAACCGTTCGACCAACGAGGCGATCAGACTATTTATTAGTCTTAAATGTTTACTTAGTTATTTACAATGTAAACTAAAAAAAATCTGGTATTGCAATATTTACATATGTACCTACTTATATGCATATCATCGCCTATTCATGCCACATATTGGAAAAGATTGGAATCCAATGTCAAATTACTCCAGCGACCTGTTATTAATTCCAATGCAGTGGAAACGTTGGTGAATAGAGATCAAGGCTTTATAATACGATTTATAGGTTACGAATTTGTCGGTTTATTTTGTTTTTTTCTTTATTCTTAAGGTATCCTTTAGGTTTTGGGAGATCGTTCCGTTATTAGTTAAATTCATGGTTAATACCAACGTAACATGTTTAACGCATCTCAGTATAACTCATTTATTATTTGTATATAAAAATGTTAAGGAAAAGAGTTAGTAAGAAAACAGTTATTTATACAAGAAGGAAAAATAATTAATTAATACAAACTACGTGGAGAAAAAAAAACCAAGAATCTTGGAAGAATATAAATTACATTTTATTGAGATTTAATCAATCTACTCAAACTAAATACGAGTTTTTAATCTTTAAGTGTGAACATAACTTATGAAGAGACGCCGAATGGAAATAACCAGTTCGATAAAATAATTTAATACGATAATGTGGAAATAATATATTAAGAAACAAAAGCTAAACTACTTACAATATAAGGTGTCAGCTTGCTAGCTGAGATCAATATAAATAATTACTCGTTCAGAAGTGAACGAATTCAAGAGACGTTAAGACGTGATTCCACTCAAGAAAGCGTATTGAAGGATTCTCGAGCCGAGATATTGACTCACTCTGTACCTAACTAACACGACGAATTGAGGCACAACCCGATTCTCCAAATAAGTCTAAGGAGCGTCGAACCTCCATTGATGGTAACATTTAATTCGTTTCAACCTAAAACGACCAGGTAGAACCCTTCTTTACATTTACGTATATAAAAATTAATTCCCTAACTGATTAACTATTTCCCTGTCTGATTAAATTACTGAAGTTGGAGAAGTGAAATGTGTACAGTGGATTTCATTTATGTATGCCATAAGCATCAACTGAGAGCAGATTCCTGAAAAATTCACTCATAATGGGAAAAATGAGACAAGAAATGTTGTGTACACATTTGTTAGTATGTCATTTGTACTGTGCATAAAAAATGTGCTTCTTCATATATAATCCTTTGTTCTCAAGTTCTCAATAAAAAAAATTTAATTGAGAAGGATAATTTGTAGACATAATTTGCTTAGAAACTCGTCTTTACTTAAAAGGAAACAGTGGATTCAGGTACCTTTGTTATGTAAGAAAACATTAAGCTCGCGAATTCCGCAGGATTGCGAAATATCTATAGGTATACATAAACGTAACATCACGTCTGTAATCCCCGAAGGGGTAAGCAGTGGAGACCAATACACTCCCACGTTACACGGTTACGTTTTTATACACCGGTACGCGGGCATATTCATAGGCGCATTTTAGTATGCAACATAATACAAAATAATAACATAAAAACACGAACCGACGAACAGACCACTGAAGACGAACAGACATCTTTGAAACAATCGCTGTAAATATTAACAACAGACGTTTATCACAGCAATCAGACGTTTCGGAGAAACGAGTCCGAAGAGCGGGCACCAATTAACGCAAATAAACACATGTGTTAGGAATCTCGGTGGCTTATCACGATAAAAAAATATATTCGCTTCGGCATTTGCCTAAATTATTCGCAATACACGCGTATAGAGCGCCCCAGCTTCACACTCGGTGTCCTTGTAATAAACAGGCCAACAGATGCACTCGTATGTGTTAAATGGCTCAAGGTATTTGAACAAATAAAATTTGTATCAAATGATATATAGTACACGGCAAGTTTCATTACTTCTAAGTAACCTTGTACGATATCAGAAACAATCGATAAACCTCATCGGAAGCTTTAGAGGCGACTTAAAAATATTTGATAAACTGCTCACTACGAAGTAGATTTCTGTCAATCCTCACTGAAACAATATGGCAGGTGGAGTATGCTCCAGGTCTCTCGTAATGGAAAGACAGTTATGCTTGCTAATAAAATGTTAAAGGATTACAGCTAAATAGAATTAACTTGAAATAATGAATTACGCTAAAACCGATAAACGTTTCATTAATTTCCCAGTCCATTCACCAAGACGTAGGCAGATATGAAGCATATACCACTTACAATATAAAGTCTAGACCATTTATATCATTTAATTAGCAAGCAATAGCGCTAAACATATGGTGGAAAGATGAAGAAAGAGTTACAAAAAATAGTTTCACTGTTGTTTTCCGTTTTGAAATATATTTGTACTCAAAAAATTCAAGTAAAATTTTAATTCATTAACTTTGTCATTAATGTTGTAAGATTAACCTTACAGTTTGTTGGTAAAACACACACAAATAATCCTTAAATAATAAATTACATAGATAAGTCTGAATATGAAACTAAAGGTATGTCTGTCTTTCTGAGTGACATTAACTAGATTAAAGCCCAGCGGTGTCCGCTTACAACGAGGTACAACATTACAAATTATGTGTAACAGCCACGCCTCAGCATTACATCTGGCTCTAACATCAAATTGCAAAATCTCGCTGCGTTGTAATGTAAAGCGACATTAGCAACGCAACCACAATCACGTTTCTCCGACAGATCTAAGGAACAATCTTAATGCTTCTCATTCCTTTAAACAGGGTCGATGACCGATAGCAGCCGCCCGGAGCTGGACAGCCGCTATTAACAGTATCAGATCAGCAAACACGTACGTGAAATTGGTAATTTTTGACGGATTAACGTTTAACATTGTATGTACAGAGTTATATTTTGTGAGATAAGTTAAAGAACTTTAACGGATTTTTTTATTATTATTCATAAATATTGTTATTAATTATAATATATAATATCAATACATATTATACCGTCACATATTACTATGTAAAAATAATTACATTTTGATTTATTTGCTTGTTACATTTAAATAAATCTGGGTCAAAAATTTTAATTAATAACTCCTAACTATACCACATTGTCATATTAATATTTAAATTAAATTAATTTGTCGTATAACGGTAGAATTAATTTATGGTGACCTGGTTTAAATAAAAAATATCGTATCATTTCAACAATGAAAATATATGAAATTCAACAGGAAGTTCAAATGAAATTAAAAATCACAATAAACTTAATTAAGTATCATCTCGTATCTACTAGTAAGTATAATATAACCGCCAAAGAAATACTCGCTAGGGTATATGTAAAAAAATATGTAAGTTTGCGTAGATACTAATTATTAAATTTTAACAAAACTTATTGTAACTTATGCTACATTTAACAAAAAAATATATATTTCGATAATGATCAAAAGATACTAACTATGTAGCGACGCGGCTTTAATTCCGAATTATAAAATCTTTCAAATAAAGCAATTGAGTAATATCTACAACGACACTAAGCTGAGTTTTAAAGATACATAGCTAGCCGCTATCAATCTAAATTTCCGCAATTACAATGACAAAACTACAGTTGAAACTAAATACTTATTCTATCAAAAAGAGTCAAAAATCTTTATTCATTGACCTACGTACACCTGGCGCTCTCAGGTCGGAGAGTTTATCTTTTATGAACCCTATTTTTACCTGCTTATTGTTGAGAGATAACTGGCTTCTTAGGGGAGAGATCGGGTTGTATCGGGTTCTTACACACTAAAACCATAGCCGCACATAAAATATTTTTTTCATTCTGTTACGTCTAACGTGTTCAAAACTCCATCGTCGCCCTCTTTCTAGCGAAGGATACACTTACAACACAATGTATAATAATTATATTTGTTACTAATCCTTGAAGTTTTTGCTATATATTACATCAATATAATATTTGCTTTTATAATATTATAATACAATTTTTATGAAAAGTATTACAAGTTACCAATTTTATGAAAATACAAAAAGTAGGTAGGCACGTTTGCAAAACGTAACATATTAATAAAATGATATTATTTTTTGCCGTGATTTTATCATTTTTCATGCAAGTTCCGTTCAAATCTTAAAAGTTTCCGTTACAAAACAAATTTACAGTACATAAATCGCCGTCAAGTAATAACCGTTCACAGCAACCCAATCAATATTCGCGTAAGCTTGTCAAAGAGATAACAAGGCCCCATTTCCGCGTTGGGCCCGATCGCCCGTTGATAAGCGAACACCGCGAACTAGTCCGAGCAGCTGCCAGCGGTTATCAGACTTACCTACATGACCTGCGAGGAATGATAGAAACGGACGTAAATCATTCTATAGACACGCCATAAGATGTCCATGACTGTTTTGTAAACAGAGCAATACTTAGAATAATATATTTTGTTTAATAATGGTTGGTTATTAGTTTTTAAGTATGGTTTATAATACTTTCAGATCGCAGGTTAGATTATTGCGTAAAACAGTTTTTTGACTAAACATTGTCAACCAAAGTGTTCAGTTTATTTTCCATAAAACGACATAACTTTTTACTTAAATTTTTTTTATAATCTCTAAACAATTCCATATAGAACATTTTACATATTAGATTACCTTACATTAGTTTGAATCTAATAATATATATATTTTTGTTACTACGGATCCCTATCTAACAGTTTTGATATTTTAAAAGCTATATATGTACCTAGTATTTTATTAAAATCTGAAATATAAATTTGCATAACAAAAGAAAACGCTCTTCCATTCCATATCAATGTGCAAAATATAAAAACTATTTTTATGTTAATTTTCTCGAATTTATAATAAAATTACACAGACCATTATAAAATGAACATAAAACAGTCATTTAATTACAAACGATCATAATGTCTAATTGGTTTCTCATAGCGGTTATTCTCTTTGCTCTCGGTGTGAAAGTTCTTCACGCTGTGAATATATGTATATATTACAATCGATATTTGTTTTAGCATTAGGGCATATTCATAAGGTTATTGTAGGTACTCTGCAGTTATTTTGTTATTATCAAAATGATATGTAATTAAGAGATATTTTATATAATATATAAGTATGTACGTATATATGTATACAATAAACACAGTTATGTTTATCAGATGTTTAATATATTTAACATAATTATTTCAGTTGAAATAATAATTCATTTAACGATTGGGTCGAATCAATGTGCAAGGGTTTAAGAAAGTTTCACCTTTTTAGAAGGTTTTAAATGAAATATCCTAGACGATATAGAAACGTCATTAATTTACAGTAGTTCAGATCAAAGACGGAGATATTTGGGGTTAGCTGTTCTTTTTCAACACTGTAAAAAAACTTGGCGTGACGATACACATACTAATAGTATAACTAAAATACAGTACCTACTATTATATTAATCCTTTGAGATTTTTCCACCATTGTGCACAAGGCCTAAGCGTCTATTAGCAATAAAAACCTCTCAATGATGTCCACACACTATATACGAAGGTGTAAACTTTATAACAACGGAAATGACAGTCCAACGAAACACTTCGGTCAAATCCAAATATATATGTCACACCGTGAGCGAGAAGCGAACGACTCCAAATATATATTACACAATGTATAGAACACATATGGTCATCTACAGTAAAACTACACAGAATATGTGCTGTGGTACTGAAACAGGTAGTGCTTTTTTTATTAAGTACTTTTTAACTCAGATATAGTAAAATACTTGCGACTATCATAAATCTATTTGTTTTAATTGGGAACCCATTATCACATACCTACTCGCTAAGTTAGGGCTCAACAAACATTATTACTAACCATTGGAATATAAAGGGTTAAACAAAATATTTTTGTATTTTGATACCTAGAATTGGTGTTAACAATAAAAGTAATAAAATTAGCAATTTATTTCCTTGTATGGGTATTATTTTGGATAATATTAATTTAAATTAGCATTTCAAGAAAAATGTTTATTAATAGTAATTGTTTCCGATATTAAAACGGTATATTTAAATGAGTACAAAACACGTAATATAGGTATCCTAAACAACTGCATATTACCACTACATTGAACAACACTAGCAAGTTTTAGGACAATGGATCCGATAAAAGCGAAACAATACTCGCAAATGATTATCATTATATACAGAGGTACAACAAGAATGTTATCGCTGAAATCTTCCTACTCGCTACTGGTTAGCAATGAGACATAATCTAAAAATGGACGCCCAACGAATCTATAAGTCCTGTCGTGAACCACCATTTCTATATGTTTATGGCTCGTAAATCCATATTAGATGTCGAATACACATATCGTGATGAGATTTGATGTAGAAGAATTTACATCTAAATAGATATGGTAACAAATTTCTTTAATATATCTCCCCATAAAAGACTATATACAAGTATAATGGAAACGATATTAGAATTTTAAGCCTAAATTATTAGAACTTTCTATCGAGCACTGCCTTCTTTTCTACCTACTCTAATTCTACTGGAAGATGTTTATTTTGGCTTCGGATATGTAATAATATTAGACTTTAGAGATATATAATATACATAATATAGGTATACTTTTTACTCGAACAGTCACTTTTCTTCTTTTGTTTCTTTGTATTTCATCGATTTATTTTATTTTATTCCTATAATTTTTAGGGTATTTTGCAAAGACTTATAATCTTTAACCGGACGGAACCAAAAGTTGATGCCTTTCCTAATTATTTTTTTATTTACATACATATGATAGGAACTTGAAAGTAACTTAACAGGTTATGATCAGGAAATATTAAAATAACGGAATAATAAAGATTTATCTTGTATTGAAGATGACGAGTTATCTCTATCAAAAATATTCTGAACATGTTATATGCAATTTGAAACCAGAAGCATTTAATACCATGTTCAGCAACGTCTGACCAAAGCTAGGCTAACCGATGACCGGCCATGATAAAAGCTAACCTTATATAGTGCACGGTGGCAGAAATCTTAGAAATACCTCAAGATGAATATCTTAATCTTAATATGGAAGCCGTCACAGAAGGGAATTTTATGCAAAACGAGAGCTCAATCTTAGAATCCCCTAATCTCTCAATCCTTCAATATGTACTGCAGTGAAAAGTTGGGTGGCTTTCTGAAGTGAAAGAAATCGACCACTTTGTTAATTAGTCGAAGTGGGGTTAAATAAGGCCTAAAATCCCACAATACACAACAATAAATGGATTTGAACAGATATTGCGTTTCCAGATATTTACACTTCAGTTGCTGCAAAGATAAATTTACAATTTCACTGTAATCAATCAAATTCGACGCTCACTGTCAGGACCTGCGTTGGATTATTTTATCAAATTGAAGCTTTAGAGGGTGTACGCTCTTTGACAATTAGACGATGACCCAGGAAAATGTTTAATGCATATAGCTGTTAGTACTCAATGCGATTTTAAAATACCATAGTTCTAGTTTTTTATGTTGGCTGCTATTGAAAACCTTATCATTATAAAAACTCTAAAGTTATTCGTTATTTTTTAATCTTATGCCATATTTAAAACACATGCATACTACAGACCAATAAAAGCCTATATAGCATCGAACATGCTAATACCATATTCATATTTTATATCTGTTGTTGAAGAAATAAATCGTCGTCTCTTTCGTCATAAGTATCACGTTTTATTAAGGACAATAACGAATGGAAAGGATTACATTCACACAGAATGACACAAATTCCCGGGCGGATAGTAGCGAGACTTACGACATGTCTCATGTGAGACGTCTTAACTAATTGACTGTATCCAATTGTGCTCATCAGCTCAATTGCCCTTAATACAGGGATTGCTCATGGCCGAAATACGATGCGAAAATTTTTAATTGCACTCGCGAGAAACCGGCAAGAGAGCGGCTCACGTAATTAATTGTTCCTGTAGAAATGTGGCGCGACCCTTGTTCATATATTTAATACCTCAAATTTATAGCCGTAAGAAACATGTACGGACCACCTTTGCTTCAATTATGGTATTGTTCCCCAAGGTGGGAAACAATTTTCTTTCTTCGTTTTGGACCGTGTACCGAGTATTCGTCATACAATGCACCGTATTTGGCCTACAGATGCAGCCTCGAATATCGATACATTTCTTATGACTGCAGATGGTTCAGTCAAAAGAAGAGGCATTCATACTTACAATGTTATTATCTACCACATCCTTAAAGGTCGGCGTACTTACTACAGGCCTTCTTCGAGAATTACACAAACTAATCTGATTTCCTTTCAATTATCATAAAGTCAATTGATGATTCGTGATCGTTGACTCATTTACATGTTCCTTCGTGCCTCGGCAAAAACTTTGCCGGTCGTGAATCGCTCGATTATTTATATCAACAACAGGAGCAATAGATTCTCATTAGCGTCAGGAATATCTGAATATTTTTATTTGCCTTCCAAATTCGCCAACCAATTAATTTCATTAAGGCATTCCTCTCGTCGCGACCAACGTTTCTACGACAACTACTGAGGAATTTTCGAAATAACTGACTCTTCTCTGTTTGTTTTAGGGGACTCTGGTTTACGAACGGAATTTTAATTAAACATGTTTTATGTCCGTGGTCAAATTCATGTTAACTTTATCAGTTTGCTGATTAGCGATTTAAAGAGTAACTCCACGGGTAATTTTTTTTTATCGAGTTACTCTCAAGTAGCGGTATTTAAATCCCGCAAAAGGAAGTCGTGTGATAAAAATAAGAATTTATTTATTTGTTTATTAAAAATCCTTGCGTCTATCATAATATATTATCCCTAGTGCGACAGAGTATTCATATATTTTATTAATGAATAATATATGTATCTGTGCCAAAATTTAGAGTATTATTTGCAAAATAATGTACATACTAAAAGCTACCGTCTCTTTATAATATACATTTAAACAATAGATTTGGGTATTTGTCCTTCCGTATATGTACATCTACCTACATATATGTATATGTTAGTGCATGTAAGCAGTTCATGTAATTGAGAACAATCATCTTTTCAGCTCCAAAATGGATTAAATAATAAACTTTAGTCCAAGTGAACGCATATAACTCTGTTTTTGTGTTAATATTAATAAAATTTTATATTGTTTCCTGTTAAAAATGTTAATGGTTTTATTTATACGAGATACACTACTATTTTCGAGAACGAAATGGACCTTATTTAAAGTCGGTCTCATTTTATACGAGACAAGTTTAAACTAGTTCAACTTGCTCCGCAAGTGTAATGTGGCAGACAGCTGAAAGTTGGACAACCAGTTGCAGCTAGGCTCGCTAAATACATCCAAATATTCCGAAGAACCGTAGAACTAAAAAGTTTATATATTACGTTCATATAATATGTAAGTATAAGAACATTGTTATAGAAAAAAGTGTTTTATTTAATTTTAGCCGATGATATAGAATAATATGTTTATGAACAAAAAGTTATTATAGTCGACGGTCTAGTAAACAAAGATGTTAAGTACAGAACATTGTACAAAGGTAGGTAATAGCCAAAATCAGTTTACTTTCAAGCCGCACTTTGCCAGACACTATGGTCTTAACCCCCTCAATCTTAGAGTAGACCCATATTTTAACAGTGGAATGATAGATGGGTCGATTATTTTCTATATTATCGTGAATTACAACTATTATAATAACTTAGTTTTACCCTAATTTTAATGTAGCAATGTAGCTCAGTAATCAAATGGGACACACTTGCATACTTCATACACATACGAATATGTATGGTTTGAACGGATTGTCTCAGTGAAATCTTTGATCTAGCGTATTTGTTCAAATACACGATGTTGTTTTATTCTTTTATTTTTATCTTCAAAGTTTATATCGAGACACACCATAAACCAACCATTAGTTTAAAAACAGAAAAAAACAACTTTTATTTCAAAATACAGTCTTTTTATTTGAAATAACAGATGCTTTTTTGCAATAAAACTTGTACTATAACTTTTGTAATATAAAGTATCGATATAATTATGTCTATGTCAATCATAATTTAAGCATATGTCCCTTTTACATCCATCTATCCATCCATTCTTTGAATGTAAACGAGTTTATTTTTCTTTCTTTAAACATAGAAAGTGCTATTACATGTTATAGGTACGATTCAAAAGCAAAGAGGAAAGTATCGAATTCAAAATTGAATATAACGTAATTCTATTGAATCGAACATTGCTACCGGCTATAGCTATTTATTAACGGTAGCGATGTAATGATATATGTAAAAATATGTCATATTTTATACTAAGAGACATTTTATGGCTTCTGTTACAATTTCGTTATTGATCTTTCAATAGTTTGTACTAAAGCTTGGGAGATATTTTGTTTGTTGGAAAAAAATATCTATTTATTTGATGGGTGTATGCACATAACTTATTATGCCTTTTATGTTTGTATTATTTATGTTTCAGCGTTTGTATTAGACAGTCTTTTTAGAAAAGCTAGAATTAAAATCTAGCATAAAAGATTTACATATCAGAACGTCAAGGATTTATTTATAGAAAATTTTTCACACCTTTTAAAATACATAAATCATCCCATCGAGATAAATATGAACACCACACATGTCAATTAAACTATTAACTCTAACCCGAAGCCAAGACGAGATAAGCAAGCCATACTCGAATGAAACAACGGGGCTTATTATAGCAATGCTCTAACATCTGGCTGAAGACACTCGAAGCACCACATCCAAATAGACAAGAGGCTACGTTCCCACGCAGACACTTTTTACTAAGACGCCGGTGTAATTCAATTAACACAGATTTGCATTTTTTAATCTACTTTCCAGTTTGCAGTTTGTCGACACTTAAAGTCTAATATATTGCCGTTTTAACATTCATCGGTCGATTATTGTTCGATGTGTTTTTTATGTCACTCTCCAATGGTTCCTTTCTTATGGTGCTGCTACACCGCCGTTATACAGGTTTTAAAACTTTATTAAACATTTGTTAGGTAAGATTTGGCACAAACTGCGAAATTATCATATGCTTTTGTTAGCAACAATGAGTTGTCAGTAAACATTTCAATAGTGACTTATGTTCAATAACATTATAAAAACTTTTTTAACGGTACCATGTACCGATACCATTGATATTAAACTGGTAATTTATAATGAAGATTTTCCTTTCCTTTCAACAAAATATTCAATGAATTCGTAAAGAAAAGTTTTTATTTTTGCCATCTTTAATAATATTATGGCATCAATAAAACGGAAAATATTTAGGTTCAAAATAAAATTTCTTCAAAGATTTTAATGAAGAAAAGAAGAAAATCATAATAAAAAGACCACTTGAATTACCTTAATAATAAAAAAATCAGAAAAGAAATGCCCTTGCTGTATCCATGTTAGATAGAACGAAGAATGTGTAATTCATTTGACACGAAAAGGAAACCCGATAGACATCTAGGCCCATTGTACGTTCCAAGAAAACGAATCTTTGACCACGACCATATCACTTTGATGGATATACTCCAGTCACAAGGACAAAAACGTTTTTTCCAGTTTTATTTGCAGACATTAAAACACTTATGTAG
>DWEE01000334.1:0-18448 GCA_018245755.1 Parelbella macleannani | reverse complement strand
CTTAAACGTAACTGGTGAAACGTGGGGGTGTAGTACACCTCTCTGCCTACCCCTTCGGGGATTACAGGCGTGATGTTGTTTTTGTTACGTATAAAATAACATTACGCCTCACCGAACGGTACACATCACGGCGAAATACGCCGAAGGGGTAGGCAGAAGATTGTAGTACACTCTCATGATTCACAAGTTCTGATATGCGTCCTACTATGAAATAAGAATTGAGCGTATTGCCATACACCAGGCACAACTCAGACGTCGCGCTACTACTGAGAATTCCAAGTTAGAAAAGTCCAATAATATGTACACATTGAAAGGAATCAATAAATTTTTTATAGGAAACAGTGATAAAGTTTTAAAAATCCAGTAGAAATTTCTCAGTCACAAAGTAGATCAGCATTCAACATATTGTGTTTCAAAACAGTGGGCCAGCCAAGACCGCGATCCATCCAACGGAAGTCCATTACACGCCATTTGACGTACTACTCTGATTACATTCGGAAAAGTTAGTATATTATTATGTCAAAAATAATCAACAATCTTTTCACGTATGTTGTAATTTATTATTAAATTTTATTATAGATTATATATACTTAGATCCTATTAGGTAAATTTAATAGGATCCTAATCCGTTCATTACAGGTCTAATCAGATGATTGTACTATGCATAGCCGGTAAAGTTTTTTTATTATTTAACTATATATAACTATTGATTTATTGTTCATAACTACTAATTTTTATTTTAGATGTTTATTTCATCGTAAAGTCCGATGTGCCCTTGTGTTCTCTTCATGAACGTCAAAATCATATCTATGTAGGTATATAGATTGCTCGGAGATTCATTCGAGTGTTCCTACGCTACCATGATATCAGAACTTTAAACGTTCTTCAATAATATGATTTTGTTAAGTCTTATAAAGTACCACTCACAATCATAAAATAGTTTATTCTATCAAGTCGTGGCGACATCGATCGGGTGCTAACAACCAGATATACTACTATCGGTTACTTAGAGTCTCCCCTCGGATTCGCGCAGGACGTGTTGGCAACGTTCCCGGGGGTGCAACGGGCACCGAGCATGCGCAGTCGGGACAGACACAGTGAGTCATCCACTAATGATAGGTTCGGGTCACCAGATAATACCTGCCGCTTCCTTCCGTTGGAAATGAACACTTACCGCGTGCAAATAATGTTCTTGAAATTTTTTTTTTAACGAAACTTCTACCTCGATTCGAAATTGTCAATTTACAATTCGTGTCACGACGAATTCAATTTTCAATTGGAAAGCGGAAAATCGCGGAGTTCAGTTCCGTTGGTAACTGTCTTGATAATTTTGTCAAGCATTATGCTTTTTACAACGAATGTAACGGAGTGAAGAGTGACCTGATCGCTCCTTGAGGCAGAACGTCTCTCTGAAACGAGTTGGAGTAGATGCTTATTAATATATGAAATTGAATAAACAGATGTATGCGAGGCGGTTAGGTAAATATTTATTTGGATGTCAGTCAATCAGTTACCAAAAATTTTATTTAGTTGATTTGATATAAAGTATTTATGATTCGAACGCGTAATGTTACTTCAACTACGTATTAGCATTAGGTATTAGGTAGTAGGTATTGAGTAGGTATATAAAATAAAACGGCATGGTATATAAAATGGCAATAGGCTCACCACCTATTCCATGAGACTTAAACGTAACTGGTGAAACTTGGGTGTGTACCTACTACACTCCTCTGCCTACCCCTTCGAAGGTTACAAGCGTGATGTTCCGTTTATAAAATAAAACGAGCTGCATCTATGTATTTTGTTTTAAACAAACTTAATAAAAATTCGATTCGCCGGCGTTTCGTTAAAATTCTGTAAGCATTGTTGTGTGCCTTGACCGCCCGTCTCATTCAAAACATATGTCAATATTCCCAACTTATTTGAACCTTATCACATAGCACTAAAGACTATATTAATATTTTAGAAAAGTCCACTGGTAAGTGGTATACGCACCCAGTATTCACCAAATTAGCGTTGTGAAGTCGCGTTGTTCGATTTTGATCCTTTCGTTCATGTTAATAGAATAGATTTTTGCTTGAGGACGGTGCCAGTTATGTTTTGGTTCGGTTGTAGTAATGTAGTCAGAGTCCACACATATGGAACGGTCAAGGGCGGGCGGTTGTCGGCTGTGAACTGCGAGTGTCGAGGCGTAATGAAAACACGTTCAAAATAAATAATTTTTCCTACTGATTCCAAAGCGTCTACGACTTGGGTCTGCGATAGAGCGATATAATCGAACATGTCTACATGCACTGAATCATTTTGTAAATTCTACTGTGGGGCAGAACCTGATTTTTCAAAATATAAAAATACATAGAATGAATGACAATTGAATCACTTAGCTGATTTATAAGGTGAGAGTTAGCGATAACAGTTCAAAGAGGTAGACCTAAGCGTATATATTTTCGTGACATTGGAGAGATTCTAAAAAGGCCTTGACTACAGTACTTTTAATAGGTGAGCATGTATCAGAATTAAAAAGTAGTCGAACTGAAAGATGTTATTTCAAGAAAAAGTGGACCTCAACATGTACCACTTACATTCGAATATTAGATACCTATATCGTCAGATTTCTTACGAGTTAAACAAAAAGCGTCGAGTTTCAAATATCTAAGTCCTTATAGACCTGACGTACATATATACATACATTTGTCTGTTTTTACATATGTAGATGCGCACGTATGTATGCATGAAAAGAAATCGTTTACTGCATAATTTTATAAATTAGTCATCTACAATATTTGCAAAGAATGTCCGGATAAAAAGAAATACTTCGCTGTATCTATGAAAAAATTTAATTTTCTCTAGTATCTACAGAGAAATTATTACTGGCTAGTTTTAAAGATTCGTCATCTTATAATATTGCAAAAATTGAGAGTGATAAATTTTCGTCGCTATTTCGTGTTGTAAAGCACATCGCGAACTCAGACTCGTCGCAGTGACATCACCCACGCCGGAATTATCTTAAGATGACTTAACGACTTCAATATTGTCGTAGCGCCTCACGAAACAACTTCGCTTTACATACCTATGTTTGTATTGCAATTATTGAAAGTTTTAAACGATACTAATTCACTTTGGGAATCTATTGGATTGCTTGGTAAAATATTGGGTATAGTTTTAATTCCGAATGAGAATCGCCTTGTTTTCTTTCGCTGCAAACAATCCAGTGTCTGAATCTAAGTTCTATTGTTAAGATATTGCTGCTCTTCACTTATATTGTCAAATAAGTTATTCGCTTGTAAGATTTATTTGCAATAAAAAAAAATAAGCACGTGTCGTTACGCTTGGTACTGTTTAGGTGTTAAAAATTGTATAATCTATGTTAAACACTGTTTAACTGTTTCATCGTTTGAGACTAAACTATCTGTTTAATTTAGTTTCGAGCAAGCTTTAATTTAAGTAATGCATTTTATATTTTACTGTTCCATAGAACGCAACCTACATAACATTTTTGTCGAGTGAGTTGAAGAGATATTAATTCTATGAGAGGAGTCCGTAAAAAATTTTGCACACGAAATTATATGAAGTGTGTTCGTAAGAAACGTTTATAGGCTTGTCGTCAGTCCGGCGGGATATCAAATTAAAATATATAAACTAAAATGGTTTTCGCAATTAATTAGCTGTGTTGTAAATATGTTTTGGTATATCGCATATATGATATGTTCGCAGATACTTTAAAAATTAATAGCGTAAAATAGCGTAAAATTCCTCTCGAAAAGATTGCTATCCGAAAGCAGCATTTTCGTTAATTTTTATACCCTATCTTGATCATTCTCTTTACAATCCGCTACCCACGTTATCCGATGCCACCGTGGCTATGACAACGAGACGTCGCCGCCCGACGTAGAAAAACACACCGGGATGGCGCAGACTTATCGATTGCCCTTAGGCGCGTGTCTCTGGACGTCTGTGTGAGCCACAATCAATATTATGTATTAGCGCATGCAACATTGTGAAATCTAAGTTTTAGCTAGTCGCTATACTGTACAATGGGAATCAATCAAAACCCGCTCTACGAGGACGAAAACGCCCTTAATGGTTTTGCGCTGCATGTCAAAATGTATTCCACGCGACGCGCATAGGGCTCATTCTCGGATCGATAGGCGTCCCAGACGAGGGCACAGGGGACGTCTGTATAATGGTTACGTATTCAAACTGGCGGACTACTATTTCCGAACGGAGTGCGCATGCGTAGTTCGCATTTAATGGGTCAGGGCCTCTCAGTGTGAACTGGAACCCGACCGAGGGTTATACTTAGAACACGCCATCGTTCAATGCGGTATAGATTTTCTCGTAAGCAAACGGACATGCAATGCATAGCATCCCACCGGGCGACTCCGCTCGCTCTAGAAACAATACTGGACTAACCGGTCGCGAAGTAACCCGCATGGAAACATAGACAGGAGTGCTTGTTCGGCCGGCCGGGTGTGTGCAACAGTGTAAATTCCTACATTTTGTAACGTACCGTTCTATACGAAGTGGAACAGTGCTTGTTTCACGGTGAGTAATCTCCTACCTTCTTAGTGAATTGGGAATATTGAAAATGTGCGAAATGCCTTAAAATTCGAAGCCAGGTGCCGGTTTCATAATTGTTTATAGACGTTAGGTCCGCCGCGCCGTCGCGCCGGCCGGCATCGCCTTTGGGGGGCGTTTTGCGCATCTCGCCTTCGTTGCGCAATTAGCTTAGGCATTGACAATCGCCGAGCTGTCAAGACAGCAGACAAGGTCGCAAGACACGTCACGTAAAAACCATATAGATATGCCGGTGCGGAACGTAAACATCGGTGCACCGAAAACTCTGGTGATGTCATTAGCGTTGAATAAAATTAGACACGCAGAGCGAAACTATCGGTCGGTTCATTGAGCGACTGGCGGGCGAAGCAAGCGGAGCGCCGCGAGCCGCTGCCGACGAACGACAAGGTAGGGCTCGCTGCAGCGTCGCGACCTTGCTGCGTCACGCCGCGTCACGCCGCGCCGCGGATTATTTTCGTCGCGTTTTGGCAGCTAACGCCTCGCCTGCCATGAGCCCCACTCTCCGTTCCCCGTATATGTTGTCTAAACGTGCTCCTTCTTTTCAGATTGCGACAGACTCTAGCGGCGAGGCTCGCTGAGATTGACGAAATCGTTTCCGAATTTGATCGCGTGTCGGAGAAGATAGACGAACTCCGACAGCAAATCGAAGTGTACATCGCTAAAGTTGGGACTTTCTACGTGTTCGGGGAGGACGACGCCGACGGAGTGCGCGAGTTATCTAAACAAGTTTCGGAATTGGTGCAGCGCACTAAGAAATTCACCGACGAGAGCAGGAGGCGATACGGCGGATCTGCGCCAGCGGACGTAACGCAAGATTTGTCCGCTTTAGAATTATCCTCAGAAGCGTTAGCTGCAGTGATGGAGGAGAAGGAAAGGGAGTGGAAACGCGCGCGTACAGCACGCACTGAATACGCTGTTGATGTGGAAAATGTTCAAGAATGGATCCGCGCTGCGGAGTTAACCGCTAGGGAGCGGACTCTTCCTCCTGAACCATATAGAGAACGACTGGTTGCTACCAGATCTGAAGTGCCAAATGTGGCAGATCGCTTGGAGCGGCTGACGCGCAATGCTCGTGCAATTGTCGAGGGAAGCCGCGATGCTGGCGAGCGACAATTGATTCAATCCACTGTCACGGCACTCTCGGAGCAATTCGCGGCAGTTTGCAGCGAGCTTGAAGCCCGGCAAGCGGCTGTAGAAGATGCCTGCGATGCGGTATCCAGATTCCTAACTCTGTTAGAAAAAGTCCTGCTTTGGGTGGAAACACAGCGTGCGTTTTTGGCTCGGCCGCTGCCGCTGGCCGATTTACAAGAAGCGCAACAAAAACAGACTGAATACGGGGTATGTTTTTACAAAGGACTATAGGGGCATTAAAATATATTGAAGCAACGACTGTTATATGTATTTTTTTCTGTTTACAGAACGCACTAAAGAGTTGTAAGCAACAAGCGAAGAATTTAGCGGACATGGCTAAAGAGATAGAAGCAATAGAACGAGTTACAAGTCCAGGGGACTTACCTTCTAGATTAGAAGCCGCAGAAAATGCGACAGTTGACGTCGAGAAGAAATTGGCTAAAACCGTTCGTAGACGTTTTTATTCTTTTCTAACAAGGTGGAAAATACTCAGCGTATATTAATGTATAAATATGTTTCAGAATGGATTACTTCAAGAGCTTGCTGAGGAATGGGAGAGATGCGAAAAGAAATTAAAGGACGTTGGACATTGGCTGGAAGCGACAGCGAGAACATTAGAAGCGCCACAAAATGCAAAAAAACCTCTCAGGGACAGGCTAGCTCACAGAGAAAAATTAATCAACGATATATCAACACAGAAAACGAAAATCTCCTACGCAGTGGAGAAGCTCAACGTGAGTGTCCTGATGCCTTGTGTGCGCATCAACATCTCCCCATCGCACATTAACTTTGTGAATCGAATTGAGCTAATTCGTCTATGACGCGACAGTTTCCCTTAAACGAAGATACAATGTTATGTTTGCGACAGGTACACTTCGGGCCGGATGGCGTTGCGGCACAGTCGCGCTCGCCTGAAGGTGTCCAGCGAAGTGCGCACGAGTTGTGCAGCGCGCTGGATGCACTGGCGGCGCAGACTGGTGCTCAAGCGGCGCAACTGGCAGCAGCGTTGGCGCAGCTGGAGGCGTATTGTGCTGAGGTGACGCGGCTTCGCGCACAGCTGCTGGAAGCCGAGCAGTGCCTGCGCCACGCGGCGCAACCCAACTACAGCCCGCGCGACCCAGAGCGCGCGCAGCGCCACCAGCAGGTGAGTGTCGCCCCACCTGCAGCTTTCACCCGCACCGACACTGATCGAGTAGGTGGCTAGCGAATATTCTAGTTTTGTTTATCTCCGGGTCGGCGGGCGCACGCCCCTGGCAGCATCGCCCGTACATATCACTGGCTCGGCATTCATCTTTTTTTTTCTGTTGCCTCCTCCCGCCCCTCTCTACTAACTCGTGAACCGATATCCTCCGTTAGGAATGTCGCGAGAGAGTTAAGTTGCTGCAGAGTAAGATTCAGGCGCGGAACGAACGAATGAAGCTGCTCGTGCAGCGCGGCGGACCCGACGCCGACCCCTTACGGGACGCGTAGACACTACCCCTAGTTTATAAGTCGTCGGTCGCCACCGTTATTCCCGAATATCACTACTACGTATTATAATTTTTAATCGCTAATTAGTCACGTTCAAATAAACGATCGAAATCGCAGCCACCGTCTTTCCTTTCATAAACCTTAGCTTCCATCGCTCGCACGTCGCCTCGCGACCAGCGAACACCCTCGTAAATGATGAATGTCCGTACTTGCGTATCAGGAGGTTGCCCGGCGTATCGAAGAGTTGACGCACACCATCTTCGAGCTCGACCCGTACGCGGCGCCGCCGGCCGAGGACGAGCCGGCCGCCACTCTGTCCATGCTCGTGAGCCAGGCGGCGGCCGCGCGCGCGCACCGCGCCCGCTCACCCGAGCGACGGCCGCGCGCGCCGGCCGCCGCCCGCGCCGCGCTCGCTGCGCCTGCAGCTTCCAATGCCCGCGCACGCAGCCCAGTGTGGGTGCTGGGTGGCACCACCTATGCCGAGATAGTCAAGGGCTGCGGCTCACGTTCCAGTTCAGTGGGCTCACGGCCGACCAGTGCTCAACGGCTCCCTATGCACAGATCGCAATGTGAGCCTCAGGAACGTGAAGATTCGCCTCTCCCGCCGGAGGACATGCTCGATGGTGAACTTATTATGCCCAGTGTTCGAATCGATGACGCGATAGAGCAGGGTGATGTGCCAGTGTCTAGTGAAACCATGTATGGTGTTAGTGAAAGTGCCCCGTTACTTGGCCATGACGACGTCTGCTATGACTCCGATCATCGGGATGTACCCGAATATGACGTTTCGGCGACGACAGAATTTGAAAATGACATGGAGATTGACACTATACACGGGATTCCAACGGAATATGAATCAGCATCTGTTGAGATTGCTTATCCGATTAATCCAGCTCCTATTGCGGCAGAGGTGGAGTTGCGAGAACCTGAAAGTAGGGATAGGTCTGTGAGTCCCACTACACGTGGTCGGTCACAGGAAATGTCTTACGCTGAAATCTTAGCACTTGGCCTGCGCAAGCAAGCGAGAAATCAAAATATCACTCCGTTACCAAAACCACAAGTTGCGCAAGTAGAAATGGTTAAGGAAATAGTGGTCGAAGTAGAGAAATCTTATCCTATTCAATATGAATCAAAAATTCGCTCGAGAGAATCATCGACATTTAAGTCAGAAAGAATTGACAGGCCAGAACGCCCGTCACAGCGTAGCCGCTCTAGAGACATGCCAAGACAAAGGCGAGCACCCGAAAAGCGGCCAACACGAGCACTCGAAGTTCAAAATACGAAAAAGAAGAAAACGCCTAAGCGAGTTATCGAGGTTCAAGATTTTGAAGATATTGAGCCTGTTCAAACGGAAAACACTTCGATAGTCTTGTCTTCTGTGCGAGAAAATAAAAACTACGAGGCAACAAAAAAAATCCACCATAGTGCCACAGTAATTGAGACAGTACCTAAAGAAATAACGGAAGACGCAAACCCTGAACGTTCAACACCAGATATAGAACAGAAGAAAAGTAAAAAGAAGCATAAACTTAAAAAGGCCAAAGTAGAAAGTGAAGATGAAATAGAAAAGGCTCTTAAAGAAATAGAAGAATCCGATAAGCAAAAGAAGAAAAAAATCAAGGATAATCGTGAGGACACTAAAGATAATATCGCAGATTTTACTGTAGTTGATACGTCTAACGTTCAGCAAACCGATATTAAACTAACAGAAAAGGACCATACGAGTAAACATAAGAAGAAGAAGGGTCAAAAAGAATCAAAACTGGATAACATAATGAAAAAGACATCTTGTAGTACAGAATTGGCCCTAAGAGAAAAAGAAACATTAGAACAGTGTGAAAATATGCCCCAAACGTCTCATGAAGACAACAGTAAATTGTTGACTGATGAAACGAGATTAATAATCACTATGAAATCATCACCTACATCAACGAACACTGAAAATGAAATTATTCTAGGCAATTTGACTGAAAAGCCTTGTAGCAGTGGTGATTTTATACATATTGAAAAAAGTAATTTAGAACAAGAAAAAGTACCAATAATAGATGATTATCATGAATCAGTTGAAGGTTCAGAACTCGAAGAAGTAAATGAATCAGATATTGTTGCTAGTGAAAAACTACGAAGTAAGGAAACGCTAACTGGTAATGAATGCGTAGTACCAGGAAAAAATAAGAAAAAGAAGAAAAAGAAACGTGACAACACACCTGAAGCTGTGATGTTAGATACTGAAACTCTGCAAAAAGAAGAAGTTAAAAATATTGAATTACCTTCTATGTTGACTTCAGTGGTAAAGATACAAGAGGAGAACACGCAAAAAGCGTCAAATGCAAAGAAAATTAAAGAGACAGACAATATTAAAGTTTTAACAGAACAAGAAACCGAACCTATCCTTGATAATGAACTAAAAAGCAAGGAAATTGATTTTGAAGCAAATGAAAGGAAAGAGAGTAAGAAAAAACGCAAACATAAGAAATCTGAACAAGAAGACAGTAAACAACTATTAGAGGAAAAATGCGTTCATGACATTACTGGACTTGTAGAATCAGAGGATCATTTATTTAAGGAGGTAAAAACGAAAAAGAAGTCGAAAAGCAAGAAAACAAAGACACAGTTTGATAAACAAGATACTCCAGAAAAAGATGTGGAACAAATAGAGAAACCATCCAAACACATAAGCCAGTTAATACAGGAATCTACTAAAACATCTGTAGAAGAAACGGAAATAAAGGAATACGATGTTCAAGTAAAAGAATACGATGGTGGAACAAATTTGATAACGATGGATTGGAATACCCTTATGGCCGAGGAAGAAGGATTCCCTGAATCGATGGCCGAACCTATTAATAGACCAGGTTCTGAAGAATCTCTTGTTGACCCAGCACAAGTAGCTTCTGAGGTGACAATACTTGACTTAATACACGAGGAAACAGAACGAAGCATGCAAAAGAAAACACATGCTACTCCTGCGAAATTGGAATGTAATATTATTGAAAGTTCCAGTAAAGTGATGACTGAAAGAGAAAATCCGAACATATCTAGCCCATCGGCTGAGAAAAACAATAATGATAAATTCTTTTCTGCTGAAGATAACGATGGTATAGAAGTTGCAGAAGAAATTACAACGGTACAACCAGCAAATGCAGAAATAGAAACTCGAACAATATATCTCATTACACATGAAGAAAAGAAACTACCTCCTATTAGAACCGTAAAAGTGTTCCGAAGTAAAAGTAACTCCTTAGAAGAAACTATATCGACAGAAAATATAAATATTGAAACAGAAACCACTGCAGATAGTATAATCACTAAACAAGAGTCTGATAGTAGTGCAAATATATTGCACGAAAATGTAGACCATAAGTCGATTGCAGAGCAAACAATTACACAAACGAAGATTTCTGAAGTCCCCGGTACCAATCCTTCATCTGACGTAGATACAACTGTACATTATATTGAAATTCTAGGAGCAGACCAACAAGTTAAAAAGGATATCACAGATTATGGTATTTCTGTACAAAATTTTGAAAGAAAAATTCAAGATGAAACAGCTTCATTGACACCAAATGAAGATGTATTCCCTGTTAAACAGACAGCAAATGATAGACTTCCATATGAGGAAAGTCTAATTCAAAAAGACATTATAGAAATGCAACTTGACACACCTCAGGATACTGTTAGTGAATGTAAAAATGATGTACTTGTAGCTGAAGGGATGCAACATCAAGAAGTACTACGGCTGCCAAATATAGACAATGATAATCGAATGAGAATAACAGACGTTGATCAATGTGAAAGTCAGGAACAATATCTTGAAAATATTTTAGAACAAGCTATATTCGGTTCTGTACAAGAACGTAAACGGGTACCTATGATCAAATCAACTTCTATTCCATACAAAGAACTGGAAGAGGAACTAAAACTCTATTCCCTTAATCTGGACTTACATCAGTTAGATTATGATTATTACAAATATATGCTTAATGAAAGGCTTAAGTCCACCTCAATAGAACAAGAAAAGTCTGTAATATCGGAAAGTAAAGAAACAATTGAAGACCAGGTAAAAGAATCAGGCCAAAATCTTTGTGCTGTCACTGCGAAAGAGCCTCCAGACATTATTGATATAGGCGATAAACTTCGAGATGCTAGACAAACTAATTTGTCTTTCACAAACGTCCACAAAATAAAATCTGATCAAACGTCATTTACCATTGAAAGTCCACCAAACTTTAACTACCATGAACTACATGATGCTGAAAACGTTCTTGCTACTGTATTGAGTACAATTTCAAATGCGAAGGAATCAGAAAAATGTGAACAAGATAGCACCATGATTCAATCTCAAATAATCTTTTGTGATGAAAGAACCAACGTAATGAATGAAAACGAAAAACTTAGAAATTCATTTGATTCTGATTTACCTACCAAAACCGATGAGGAAATCTTATTGGTACAAGGAGCAATTGAAAATGAAAGCGAAAATGAAAACGAAAAACATAGAATTTCATTTGATTCTGATTTACCTACCAATATCGATGAGGAAATCTTATTGGAACAAGGAGCAATTGAAAATGAAAGTCCACCAAGATTTATGTATAATGAACTACAAGATGCTGAAAATATGTTAGCCGCGGTTGCAACACAACACTTGGGGACGATTTCGATACGCCAAACTGAAAAAATGGACCAAGAAAATATAACACTTATGTCTGACACAACATGTCTTTTAAATGCAATATGTGATGATTCTCTGGATATTCATCCTACTTCTAGTGATGCGATTACGAACTACCCTACAGAATCTATTCCTACCACTTACTTAGAAATCGTCATCGATTCAGGTTCTATTCTGCCTAACATTGACATCAACACTCCTGAAGAGTCTCGGAGAGTCTTAACAGAATCCACACCCTTATCGGGTCAAATAGCAGAATCTGAGAAACTTCGTCCGTGTTTAAAAACGGTTTTAGAAGGTCCCGTCATTATTTCAGAAGTAAATGTAAAGGATGAGACGGAAGAAATTAAACCACTACCAGCTGATGTAGTTGCTGCTCATATTGAGGATATCGAAGATTTAAAAGAATTCAAACATGTGATGGTGAACGCGAAACAGAACCAACCAACATTAGCTTTTGAGCAACCAAGGCAAAGTTATCATATACTCGCGGATGCTGAAGCTTTGTTAGCGACTATCCTGACGAAATCTGTAGAAAATATTGAGCAGTTCTCGTTCAATACAGCAATCGAAATACAAGGCGAAATTGAAGAGTATCAGTCTATCACCCATGATATTGTAACAGCTGTATCACATGGTACTTCATCAGTAGAGGCTACGGATCTTCAAGTAGAGAAAGATTTTATTGATTTACCTGAACTAAAGAAAACTAAAGAAGATAGACATCAGAACCGATTTGAAGTACCTCAATTTAATTATCATGAATTGCGCGACGCTGAGATTTTATTCGCTACCACACGTATACCGCAAGTATTTGAGGATGTCAAGGAACACATTCTGGATGAATGTAGTTCAACGTCGAAAGACATTTTCATAAACGAATTTCAAAAACATGAATTGGACAGTTCTAAAAATATTTCATGTTCGTTCATAGGCGAAATAACAGGTCGCGATTCCGAAACGGATCCTACATTATCTTCTAAACCAGATTCTGTGAAACCGTCAAGTATAATCTTTGAACCTTTATGTCATAGTTATCACGAAATACAGGATGCTGAGTTTAAACTTGCTAATTATTTGTCTAATACAATGTCTCAAAATCGGATAATCGAATTAGGCGAAAGTGTTCCAAAAGAAACAGATGTTGAACAAATTCAAAAAGATATTATTGGTTTAAATTTAATAGTGTCTGACGATACATGCGTGAAGACAGAGCATAACTTAATTGAAAGAATCCTCCAAATCCCAACCGCAGAAAAAGATTCAATAGTCAGCCAGAGATTGGAAATACTTGAATCTATTGAAAATGTTGAAAGTGGTGAAAGGCTCGATGTAATTAAAGAAAATATTAACCCTAAAGTTGTTGATCCACCATACGCCGGTATATCATCAGATACGTCTAGTGAACTAACTGAAAAACTTGTCGATGAGAATGTTCAGAATAATGAAGAACTTGAAAAATCATTGGAAACTCCATCGAAACCCCTTGCTATCAAAGAAGTCTTTGAAAATATTAATATTTCGGACTTTGTTACTTCAAATTCAAATGTTGAAGGCAAACTATTCACTAAATCGATTGCTGGTAAAACTGACGAATTCATTCACCACGAAAGTGAATCTATTTCGTTTGAAGTAGAAATTAAACCCGAAGCTAAATGCAAATCTGCGGAAATTGAATTTGACGGTGACTCTTTTACAGTTGACGATTCTGAGATGTCATTTATTCCTGTGGTTTTAGGTGACGTTAAGAATATTGAAAATACGACTCATTTAGTATATGACAACCAATCTAGTTCTTTAAAAATTGCTGATGATGATATGAAAGATTTTGTTATTGTTGAAAATGAAACTGATGATACAGAAACTTTTGAAAATATTACAATGACTAAAGACACCTCACCGCAAACTGAGTGTGAAGATAAGAAGGTTAATCTAAATGAATGTAGCACATTCGAACTCGTTGAAGATGCTATCAAGTTTATAGAAGAAACTATAGAAGATGTTAAAATACCGGATAAGTGTGACTCATTTGAAATTGAAAATCTGGAATGCCAATCGCCTTTACATACACCGGAAACCACTGTTCAAATATTCAAGGAAATCGGGGCAGAATCTGATTCTGAAGTTAAATCTCCTGTCGCTATCGAAGGCACTGAGACTGTGGCATCGGTATCTAGTAATATAACAGAATCACCATCGTTTGAAAGCGGCTTACCCAAAGGTTCATGGGTTGTGTCAGAAAAACCACACGAGCCTGGGTACATTTCGGTATCGTTGCCTAAATCAGATTCAAAAACATTAACTTCTGAAATGTTTGATACGCGTGACCCTCCTAGTGACACAAGTACGGAACAATCTCTTAAAACATCGAATGAATCAAATAACTTACAAGATAATGTTTTAAATTCGACAATAGATCCCGGAAATGAAATGAATCTAACACGTCCCGAGAAGTCTCCTATACACAGTTTGCATGATCTCCTTCCAGAAATAGATTCCATCCCTGAATTTAAGCCTTCTTTCACAAACACTGTATTGTATTCTAATTTATCAGCTGATGCACCTGAGTTCACACCCTCGTATATGTATCACAGCGTTGAGAGTAATAAGAGTGACACCCAAATCACAAACATAGATACTGAACAATCTGTAGTTAAATTGGAACCTGTGCAACTTACTCAAGACACTACACAATCTCCAAATATGACTTGTGAAATTGTATCTCCGTTGCAATCGACCGATTTGAAGATTTTATCGACTAAAACAGTTAGTGAGAAATTGCCTTTACATGATGAATCTATAATGAAGGATTCTATAACAGTTGTTTCCAAAGAAACTATTCAAGAGGAATCCACGGAGTCCAAATCGAAACGTAAGAAAAAGAAAAAGAGAGAAGATAAAAAAGATGTTGCAAATGATTATGAACCAATAAAAAATGTTCAAGATGATGATACCGTGTCAGCAATTTCTAAAACAAGTAACATTTGGGTAAAACTGACTGAAGAAGGGAAATCTTATGCAGAAGTTGTAGCAGAAGGGTTAGACATAACTGAGCATATCGAAGAGGAAAACGTACCTGTACCAGAAGAGCTGGTTAAACCGATTGAGAAGGAAATGGGTGATGTACTAGTTGAGGAAGCCCAGTCACCAATAGTTGAGAATATACTGTTTGACAATGCTGAACAACATCATTCATGGGCAAAAATTGTAGCAAGTAATAGACCATCTCCAGACAGAGCTCCCAAAGTAGAAGAGCACGGTACAGATCCAATCCATGCATCCAACAGACCACCTGTTATTTTAGTCGATGAATCGACCACTGATCATCATAAACCAGAAGTCGAAATAGATGCAGAAGGTTTTATAACAGTCGAAAGGAATCGAAGATCTAGGTCTCGTTCGAGAGATAATCGGTCAGCTTCTGCGTCGAAAATACAACAAAAGAGTGACACGCGCGACAAATCTGAAAACAGGTTTGATGCCCTTACACTAACATTAAAACCAGACGACACTGAATCCATACAAAGTAGTCCTTCGGATGAAGAAACAGAAAAAATGAGAAAAGGAAGGAGAAGCCGTGCTTCGAAACCAAAAGAAAAAGAAATTAAACCAAAATTAGGTCACCTAGCTCCAAGTACGTCTGATGAAGAAAAGCAACCAATAAAAAAAGATAAAAGAAAACGGTCTTCGAAATCAAAAGAAATAAAGGATTCCTCTAGTCCAGTAGAACAGCTTACGGAATCTAAAGTTATCAATAAAAGTGAAGAAATTCTGAAAATTGAAATGACCCAATCGAATATTTTTGAAAATAAAAAGAAGAGCAAGAAAAAGAAGAAGGATAAAAAAACGGATGTGCAAGTTACCGAAACAACGGATACATGTTCTCCTATTGATATTACATCATCTGAACAGGAGCTTTTTGCAAACCAGAACGAATTCAGACCATTAAAATGCATTGAAACTCCTATATCTACCCCCGAATCACTTCAAACTCCTGTTAAAGATAGATTTTATTCCGAAGCTCAGTATTGGAAAATCGACCCTCATGCAATAGATGATTTTAGCAATTTATCAGAAGTCTTGTCCGTAGAAACAGAGAAAGGACCCGAAAGCCAAGTAAAATCAGACTTAATTGAAGACCATCCAGATTGTAAATCTAGGGATGCTGAAACGACGCATGTCTTAGATTTAAGTCCTACTGAATCTTGTCAAAAAATCACCATAGAAGAATTTTTAAAAGAAGACATCCAATCACTGGAATTTCAACCACATTCCGATGCGGACAAAATAACTGAAGAACAATCACTAGAAAATAAAATGGCAGACTTACAGCGAGAAATTGAAGAAATGTTGTTGCCTGAAAATGATAATTCTGCTATCAGTGATGATATACCTGTGGAATTGATTGACACGAATGCATCTATTGACGAACACCATGATGAAATATTAGATAGTATTACACCCTCATTTGCTTCTCCTGAGCCTGAAGATTTATTCACGGAAATAAAACCAGAACTGACCGATCAGTTTGAAGAGAATGTAC
The DNA here is from genome assembly GCA_018245755.1 of Parelbella macleannani. NCBI lineage: Eukaryota > Metazoa > Arthropoda > Insecta > Lepidoptera > Hesperiidae > Parelbella > Parelbella macleannani. Next base: position 2,051 of record DWEE01000334.1, on the reverse strand, counting down.
AAGTAGATGTTATTAACGATGAACATATCGATGAAAGAAAATATACAAAGGAAAGAAGTAACATTAACATAGAAAACCTTGAAACTTCACAAGAAAAACTTGTTCCATCTGAAATCATCGAAACTGCAGCGAAACATGTTAAAACACCCGACTCTCAACAATCTAACATTGTAACCCCTACTAACAACATTTTCGATATTAAAGCTGATAACTTTTGGATCGCAAAATCTATTGTTGATGACGCAGAAAAAATATTAATTGAACAAAAATCGAAGATTATCGCGGTTGAAACCGTCCCTGATGTCGAACAAGCTAAAACGTGTGTTACTGTCATACCTGAAAGCAATATAGAGACCGATCTACCGATACTTAACAATGTCGCTATAGAGGAAAATCTTTTAAATGATACCACCACCTTTTGGCTTGAAAAGCATTTATATCATGATGCAGAATGTCAGTATTTTCTTAACTTAGCAAGTAAATCAAAAACTTCCAACATTAATAACCCTGATATAGTGATTAAAGATGAAAACGATAAAGACAGGGATCCAAGCGGTGGATCCGGTCATTCTTCCGATACAGATGATAATGACCCCAAAGCGCCCTGCGATTCATCATTTGATTCTAATTATATTTCGATGGACTTGCCCGGTGGAATTTGCAGCTGGAAAGATCAAAGCTCTTACTTGAGCTTAGACACGCCTACAGATTCCATGATGGGTATTATAAGCGAGGATACACCGCGGTTAGGTACCTATTTGTCAGAGGATATACTAACCGCCCCATCCTCCGAACCGCTCACCCCACCCAGACCCACACAGGAGCCGCTCGCAGAAGATGGAACCCAGATGACCGCCAAGGTGACTGTGCTACCGTCGTATCGTACAATTTTACAATTTATATTTTATGTTTGGCATGATATTTTCACAAAATTTTTAATTTCACTTATTACAAATTTATGTACCGTACGTTGTCGTCTGCCAAGTCTGCCGATCGTCTTGTAGTTGCCAATACTTGGCATGCACGATGCGCCGCATTAGGTTTTACGCATTTGATTTTAGTTTTCGTAGTGTTTGTATCGCGTTTGTTTTTTTATAAATCTAGTCATGTCTAGTCCGAAATACAACGAGGCTTACATATTGAATCTGATTTTAATTTTTTTTTGTAATAAAGTAAATATTTGTACAATTCTTGTTTTATTTAAGTTACATTGTTGTTCGTCAGTTTTGTTACCCTTGTTTATGTGGAATGCCAAAATATTAACGCTACAAGACGAACGACAGCACTGACGCTTTAATTGGAGATTTATTTTTTAGATGCTTTATTTGGGCTTTAAAGTAATGACCATAGACAGAATCCGTTGACATATTGTCTGCTACCGTTTATTTTGCAAAGGTCAGTCATACTCTATGTGTATATGAATGCTTTTGAATTCCTGTTTTAGTAGATAACTATATTTTTTTGTTATGGATGAACACATGAAAATGTACTTGGAAATTTGTTTTATGGAGTGTTCATCTTTATTGGAGAGTACTGTTTCTGTTTTAGTGAAATGATGTATTTTTTGTACCTGTGATTCTGATTTGTTTGAAGTTGTTTATCGGAGTGTTTCGTATCAAATGTGCAGTCACACAGCAGTGTTTGTTTCGCTGTTACTACGTAAAACGCACGCATTCACGCAATTGACAATAACTAAATCGACGTACTAATCTTAAAACCACTGTCAATTACATAATACTCTTAAAAATACCCGCCTACGATACAAAACGAAATTTATTATGTTCGAGCCAATGTCATTTAGTTTGACACTATAAATAAAGGCGTACAAAGTTTATTGAACTACGAAAACAAAATATTCGGCTATTCGTTACGTTTGTACGGTCAGTTGTTTTTGTTCCTATTTCACATATTCAAATGTGTTTCTTAATACTTTTAAATATTATTTATATAAATAGATATATAACTGTTACTGTATTACCCCTTATAGCAATTTCGCTTTTATCGCTCCTCACTGCTTACTACGGTTACGTGTGATGACATTGATACGAGAC
>DWEE01000333.1:0-18451 GCA_018245755.1 Parelbella macleannani | reverse complement strand
GTGTCCCATTTATCATTACTTGTCTATGCTTTTTGACATTATTACTTCCTTTTGTCAAATGATAAGGATTCAATGAAGAGGCGAGAGCGCATGCGTCTGACAATTTTCGGCCATATTGTTATGACGCATACAAGATCATAGGTCTCCGCCAGTGACGACTCTTCACGCAGTTGACGTGGCTACTACGTACCGTCCCGTTCGCCCACTCCGGACGCAGCATATACGGTGACGAGGAATACGTAACTGGTGAGTGCTCGAACTGAAGACATCTTGCGGGCTGTCACGGTCGCTTTAAATTTGAGTTCATTATGAGAATTCCATACGATGAAGTCTTTACGATTAAGTTTTGCAATCTCTCGAGCTTAAATAATATGTGGCGTATGAGCTAATAGACGCAATAGGAAAATTTCCTAAGTATGACGCGATGATTCAGTTTTAGATTTTCTCTATCAACAATGAGGTCTTAGCAAAACAGATGACCATCGAGGAATTATTTAACCAAGCTTAAATGTATATGAAGTTCAAGGATTACACAGAATGGTGACCTTGAATATTTTAGGTGACCTTAGTGGGAATGGACGGAATTGTGGAGGAGAATGGCACCGCTGGCGGAGCAGGCGTGCCGGACTCGCTAGCGAGCGCTGGATCGTCGACCACTGCGGCGGCACATGTGGTGGCTACCAGCATCGTGCAGCTGTCGCTCCCCGCGCAAGCACCTTCCGCACAGGTGTTTGTTTTGATGTGTAACGATATTGATACATGAGTGAATAATGGACGTCAACTGTCTGTAAACTGTCAAACATTACCAGTACTATCTGTGTATGGCTATTAGTTATTTCGTGTTGCATTAAGTTATATGTGAATTGAATTTCAGGTTCAGTCAGTGATACAACCCAACCAACAGTCTGTTATACAAACAGCTTCCAATATCCAACCTGTACAGTTACCAAAAGGAAATGTCATACTTGTAAGCAAACCAAGTTCAGTTATACATACCACTCAAGCAACACTACAGACATTACAGGTATGTTGTATTATTCATCAACATATAAATATTTAAATGTTCCATATTCATTGTATTATAATACAGTATATAGCATATATGCTGTTGTTTATTTTAGATAAAGCCTGAACCTAACTCAGTGGTGAATGCACAGGGTCAATCGTGTAGTGACGACAGCTGTAGTGATGATGAAAGTCCAAAGAGAAAGTATAATAGAGAAATGCTGACAAGACGACCGTCTTACCGCAAAATACTTAGCGATCTCGGTGGGGCAGAGATTGCCGGTGAGTTTTTACTGATTTTTGTATTAACATAATAGATTTACTGCACTCAAAGGTATCATTTAAGTCTTCACCAATTTATAACAATTATGATGATCCTTAATGTGTAGTTACATGCAAAGGTGTGTTTATTATATAAAGATTGTGCTACTTATAAGTTCACATTACAAACTCCAATGTGTTATGTACTGAAATTGACTAATATTGTAATTAAGCAGCAAACCAGTAAGGATATAATTATTAGCGCTATACAATTAACACTGTTGGGCATGAGCGAATTAAACTAATATACTCAATAAGAGTTATGGACACATATTTATATATTTATGTAGGTACTTCCTCATACAGATCTGTGTAACATCTGTATTATAATTTATAAAAGTCATAAATAATTGAGTAATAGCTACAATTGTTTGTTTTATTCTCTTACTAATACTTTATTCAGTATAAATTTACACATTTGCTAGTACATATGGAAGTTGTTTATAATATATAAATGTTGGAGAGCACAAAGATGGTGATTGGACAGCTGGACATGAGAGAATGTTTTCTACACCCAATAGTACAAAGGCATGATAATAATTACAGAAAATCGTATGGGATGTAAACTGGGATGCGAGAACGAGTTGCCGCTGTCATCTCCTTTATCATTTGCACCAGGTCAGTTAAGTGTACTGCCACTGACGCTATTTGTTTCCGTGTGCAATATGTGTCACTAACCTGTTACAGTCCATGGTAACTCCAGTGTTACAGTACCGGTCATAACCAACAGCTTCTGGAATATTCCATCATTTTTTGTTTCACATCACATCTTGGCTCTGTCTTGTTTTCAAATGCAAAAGATCTGTACTATTCACCAAAATATCTTTTCCGATTAAATTTCATTTCAACTTGTTCACTTAGATGATTGACACCATAATCTGCTCTCACAGCACTTAATTGTAAATGCTAGTAATTGAACTGTCCTTCCTTCATGTACTGGCTATTAAATACATTTATTTGCTCTGTTCTTATGAAATATGTTAACAAAACTCATATACTGTGAAGACTGATGTCACTATGTCACTCTTGGACCATTGCAAATAGTTTAGTTTTTAATACAGAACAATTATTATAAGAAAATAATGAAATTACATGGTTGTATTGTATAATACCTTAAGTTGGCTTTGGGTGGATTTTAGTGGTAATTAAATATTGTTTCTAGTACAGAGTACATTTTGAATTCACTACTAATTGCACAAACAGTTGTCAGAACTAAAAACAAAGTTTCAAATACTTTTCAGGCAGCTAGTAAAAAGACACATTGTATTGTGAATGTTTTGGCTCATAAATTCAGTTTTAGATATATGCATTATGTACGACATCTGGCAAGAAGTGAGAAGTTTTGAATTTGGAATACTAAGATATCAAAGTATAATGTCTGAGGTGTGTTTATAAATATGTTCCCATTGTTGACACAACAAGCTAACATAAACAATGCCCATTTTGATTGTTAAAAAGTAAAATTAATAACTAAATATCACTGGTGATTGACTGACCTCCTTGTTGGTCTAGTGACAAGCACAACTGCCAATCGGGTGGTCCTGGGTTCAAATTCCGGGTCGAGTACTATTGGATTTTTCTAATTTAGAATTTCTTATAGTGACTAGGAGTCTGGAACTGTGTCTGATGTATGGCAATAGGCTTGCTACCTATTCCATTGTAGGACGTAAGCATACCTGATGAAACCTGGTGCTTTACACATTTCATACAATCTAACTGATTATAAGTCAACAAATGGATATTGTGTCTGATGAATGTAAACATTACTAAACAATTATACTATTTAAATAATATTTAAAAAAAAAACGTAACATCACGCCTGTAATCGCCGAAGGGGTAGGCAGAAGAGTGTAAATACACTCCTACGTTTCACCAGTTAGGTTTAAGTCCCACGAAATAGATGGTAAGCCATTGCCATACACCGGGCCCAATTTCAGACTCCGAGTCGCTACTAGAAATTCTAAATTAGAAATATCTGTTAGCATCCGACCCGAGATTTGAACCCAGGACCGCTCGATTGGCAGTCACACAATTACAAATATTTAATGTTTTGTATTTTTTTTTGTCAATATGACATTGATTATCATGATTAGGTCTTGTAATTTAATTTCAGCAGTGAAAAACAAATCAAATGTATCCGTCAGTCTTATTGTTTCACATGTATTTTGTAGACACATTATTTACGTGATTATATATGTACCGGCTTAACTCACGTGTGTTTTTCGGAATGGCCCGATTAGTTTCGGACCCGTACGAGGTCCTTCCTCATGAGCGCCCGCCGTTTGCAGAGAGGTCGCGACGGAGACAGCGAAATCGTCCCGAAAAACGCACGTGAGTTAAGCCGGTACATGTATGTTTAATCATGTGTATAAATACTGACGAAACATTTAACATTAGTGACGCTTTCCAGAAAGAAAATTCAGCACGTTCCATTTTTTGGAAAATAAATATTATCTAATATATAATCAGGACAACATAGGAAATAAAATGTTAAGTTATAAGTTTCTGGAAATTGGCTTTGATATTGTTTAAGTCATAGAATTGTAGTAAATAAGTAATTTAGACGCTTCTGTACATTTATTTAATTAAATTACATTTATTTTTCCTCTGCGCCTTTTATAAAACATGCCGTCATCCGATTTGAGGTCAAACTTGGAACGGATGACGTAATAGCGCGTGAAGTCATGATGATGACGTCATGCTGCTGAGAATTTACGAATGACTCATTGCATGTTTATTTATAAAATTATATAGGATATTGTAAAATTACCCACTATCAGTTTCCCCTGCGGATATACCTATGATTTATCCCTCTAACGGAAAATCAAATGATTCTAACTCGTTCTGCGAATATTTCATTAACTTAGACTTTTTTTATAAAATCACCGCAATCCTACCAAGTAAACTTAATTGTAGGTTATAATTGTGTTCTCTCTTTGTAGTTTCTACGTTCAAATCTTAGATAGGGTAGTCTCCTTAAATATAAAGTATAGATTAATACCGATGAAAGTTAAATAAAATGCCGACGTTTACATATACCGATCTTTTTAAGCTATTTATAAATATAGGTAACAGATTAATTAGCGGTTTCGAGTTGCTCTAATATACATATTTGTAGATATAATGGATTTTGTCTGTTGCCAAAACAAGACTAACGATCTGCTACTGCCACAGGGCAACGAGCTGCCGATACATCTGACAATAATTTATTTATTTATTTTATTTTATTTATTAGGTCTAGCAACAATTGTTGCATTAAATAGGGCTTAAACTAGTTACATAAGTAAGCGATCCTAATAGCTAAATGCACGATCTATTACAGAGCTAATCGCTCAAGGGTGCTACATGCTTTGATTCAATCAACTTTTAAAACATCAAATGTGCGTTGTCCTTCTGAAACAAGGCCGAGCATTTTACATATTTAGGGTCTGAAGCGTTCTTAACGTAATTTACAACCTCAATATTTATCTACATATGTACTTTTTCTCTGTTCGGAACTTCCAGCACTTGAGCACTCAATTTTCTAGGTTCCGATATAGATAGATTCAAACATACTGTGGTCTATTGAGTTCCAACAGCGTCTCCAACCTTGCAACGGCATTAAAATTTTTATTCACTTCGTCTTCATGAAAGCGAGCTAAATAAAAATTGTAATGTCAATTTGGGCTTAGCGTTGTGTACATATATTTAAAGGTGTATAGGGCTTGCAATGTACAAGAGGTTTACTAACCGGCATACGGGCTTGACTCTCATTGAATTTTGGAAGAACAGATCCGGTTTGTATGAATATCTGGCACTTGGTGCTTCCTGCCAACCCCATAACTTTGCTTGTGTGACATTTTAATAGAGTAATTGTAGCACAATCTTTATATCATAATACACTGATAAGTTGATTATAAAATAGTAGAAGATTGTACCCTTTAAGAGACGCCTATGTCCGGCAATGAACTCGGGCTGATGATAATGATTGTATGTGTTAAAAACATCTGGCGGTTTTGTAAGTACTGAAATAATACTATGTTCTCATTGTGACTAATGTTGAACTTGCGTCATTACACGGCGTGCAAGTTACAATAAGAAGTTTACTACCTCCGATATGGCCTCGTACTGGTGAGGTATAGATATCATTTTAATTCCTATAATAATTCTTGTAGTATATTTAATCATTACTGAGACGTATATTCTATAAAAAGTGGTTAATTTGTAATAGATCAAAAGAACTACGACATTAATAATTTTTTGTACAGACATTTGAATATAGAGATTATTTCACGTTGTGTGGTCGTTAGTATTTATTTTTAAGTTTTAATATTGACCAAATATATTTGGCACTCATTGCTGCCTACCCTATATGGGAACTGGCGCGAAGGTATTTATGTATGTTGAATTAAAGAGAGTTTCCAATCTTTCGGATTTCTCAGTGATTCCAGCTGGAGCGCTACAGACGGACAGCGGGCTGCACACGCTGGCGGTGTCGAGCGCGCCCGGCGGTGGCGCCATCGTGCAGTACGCCAATCAAGACGGACAATTCTACGTACCGGGTGCGTTTTATTTGCAAATGAAACATTCACTATATTGAATACCAATGGAATCGAAATTCCATAGACGAAACGAACAAATCGTACTTATGTTTACAGGTCCTATATTAGAAGACCAGACACGGAAGCGCGAGCTTCGGCTATTGAAAAACCGAGAAGCCGCGAGGGAGTGTCGCCGCAAGAAAAAGGAGTATATAAAATGCCTCGAAAACAGAGTGGCAGTTCTAGAGAATCAAAACAAGGCGCTCATAGAGGAGCTAAAATCGCTAAAAGAACTATATTGTCAGCAGAAAACTGAATGAGGTCCAGCCGGCTAACCAGGTGTGCCGCTGTCCTGCTGGTGTGAACCTCGAGGCACGCGTTGTTTCCGTACATTACGTACCTACCTACTCGGTTCCGTCCGGCGTTTAGTGCCGCGATGAATCGTAGTGTCATGTTTGATCGTCATGGAGAACGTTGATTCGTTAAAAAAAAATATGGACATGTAAATAAATTATGAAAATTTTAAGGGTCAAACCCTATACGTGCACAGACCTTGATTCGCCCTATCAAACGCTTTATGGTCTCAGTATGGAAACAGATGTTTTAAAAACCTATAGGTTCCCCTATATATCAGCGCAGGTATTGATAAGATTGTAGTGTATTGTACAGGGTAACCTTGTTGAGGGACCAGGGCAGTCTGTGTCAGTAAATAATTAAATTCATCTTGCAGATATTGTACCTTGTAGTACCTTCGGCCAAATAAGTCTGTTCTCGAATAGAGTTTGGCTGACATTTCTCTTTAAGTATTGTTAGAATTGATATTTTAAATCGTTTAAATATATTTTGATGTATTAAGCTGTTATTGTTTTCTTATCAGTTGGTATTTTTATTTCTGTATTAATTAATTGATGACAAAACGAAATGTACCATTATTATAAAATTAAATGAAATGTAGGGAATGTATTTGTGTTTAATAATACTTTGTTGCATCATTGCTAAAACACCGTCATCAATGTGGTCCACAAAAACCTAATTGATGGCCAGGGGGATAATAAATTTACCATTCCGAAATTGTTTAACATTTAAGGTTGACTAATTAGTAACACGTTGTATGTTCTTATTTTTGTGCCATTTTCTAAGTCGGACAGTTTACAATTTAAATGTCCTTTTAATGTTTTATAGAAAGTACATTAGTAATGAAGCTATGTAATGTTATAGTTGACTATTACTTTCTGTTATATATACATATATGTATATATCAAATTTCTGTCTGTCTAAAATGGTGTAAAATATTTTTGGATAACAGAATTGTTTATCAGGTTTGTCTATATGCTGGGATTTTGTAATCCTAGAAAAGTATTTGATTTCTTGTACCAATGTCATACTCACTGTGATGTTAAATGGTGGTGTGATAATGATATCCATTTTAATAAAACGTAAGATACTGGAGTATTTTTAAACACTATGCTAAGTGTTATAAATGGATAAGCCAAAGTTAATGTTTAGTTGTTATGTGCAATAACCAATTGCAATGTACAGATCTAGCGGGCTATTATCTTTCTCTTCTTACAAAGAAATATGTGAAAACAGGATGGGGATACTGTACATTATGTAAAGATAGTATATAATGTAGAGAGTGTATTTATAAAGTTCGAATTATTTTGTATATACAAATTACATATTATGTAGTGAGGGAAATGGCTGGGTGCCGCATATCACCATTATGGATTCTCATGTTGCTGGATAGTGGTGTTGAACCATTATTAATAAGAAAAATCTATTCTCAGATAACATAACATCAATAAGTCAGTCTTGAAAATTTGTTTTTTTGAGAAGGTAATTTTAATTGATTATCAGATTTAAGATTATAAGAAGCTGGTCCCCATGATTGAATTGAACAACTGTTTTAGAATTAAAGGTGAATATATGAAGATAATTTTATTTACTAATTACATTTTATTGTTAAATAACGTAATAGTTGTATATATTGTTGTGTCTCTTCAATCATGGCGAGCGGTTTGAAAGTTAATTATAGTAATATGGAAAGTGCCTTTGAATTTAGAATGAATAAAATTTATACCAACATAGCTTTTTATGTTAACTTATGCTATTTATAAATATTAATAATATTAACTGTTTGATGTACTGTTGTCTTCTTTATTTAACATTTTAATAATGAATTCATCAAGTAAGAACCTTATAGCAATTACTATTATAAGTGGACTGAGGGCCCAAATATTTCCGTCCTCTCGCATATTACTTGTCATTGTCATTAAGTTCTATTTTATCGACAGCAGTAGGGAGTTAAGCCATTTTTAGTTCCTTTGAGTAAGTACTACTACTAAGGATGCTGTAGTTTTCTTATAAATATGAATGAATAAATTTTTAACATGTGTCTATATCAACCATTTTTATTACAGTAATTTTCTCTCCTAGATAAAAAAAATCCAGGAGCACTTTTCTGGAACGTTATACTTTTGAATATACCGTAAACAAATTCGGAAATACTACACAACAGTTGCAATATTAATATAATTATTTAAATTTCAACAATGTTTTTATGTAAAACTGTCGCATGTTCTTAAGAGTAGGAGGAAGACCTTGATCTACCTACATCCCTTCCTTGTGTTATTCCTTTAAAATAGTTATCCTTATTCATAACTATTGTTTTAGGTGTTTAAACAAAAGATGATAAAGAAATGTTAAATGACAACTGAATAATTACTAGGAAATAAAACATATCCATGCATTCGTCCAGAACCATCTCGGAGATGGTGGTTTTCTTTGTGCCTGTGCTACTCTGCCCTAAGTTTAAGAAAACTGTGAATGAAGTATTTAGTTGCTATGATCATAGCAACTCATGTACCTTTTTATTGTCGATGATTTTTACATCGGATGTTTTCGCTTTTAATTTCGTACCGTTTAAATTTTTGGTTTAGTAAATGAACGGTATCTGAAAAACATAGCCTAGCAAGTTCTTTCGTAACATTTTCTTGGTCTGCCAGCGACGAGAGACGGGGAAGCAAAAATGCCGCTTAATTGACCGCTACGCATGGTATCGAATTGAAAAGATGTCTACAAAATGATAAATTATTGTTTGTAAAGTAAATTATCAAAATAAATATATTTTTAGAAATGTTTACATACTTTTCTAAAATTTACAGTTACACATTTTTCAATTCATATAAAAAAAACATTAATTTTACATAATATTCTATGGCTACATTTCTAATCTGGGAGAAATGACTAAATTTATACGAATTACGACCTATTTTTAGGGTAAGTAGGTGAAGTATCAAGAACTGGTGGAAAATTAATGTAACAATAATAACGATATCATTTCGAACATCTTGTTTATGATTCAGAACGAATTATGATTATTACGTTATGTTATTCAACGAAATGTGGGCGATTGAAGTTATCTTAGAAATATATACCTTGACTAAATATTTTATTTTTAAATAAAACCAGATTGAAAAAACACTCACAATTTTCTGAATTGTCTAAATAGAGCTTAGTAAAATTATCCGTAGCCTGTTTTTTTTTTCTTAAATCCACCAGAAAAGCCTATAGAGAAACCCACTCGTCAATCCTCTTTCGGTAACGAAAAAATAACAGAATATTTCTTTACGTGAGACAAAGGAAAATTTTATATTTTACGAGGAATGACAGAATGATCTTGAGAATTTGTTAAGTGACCTAATTAATTTCTATGACCGAATTATATTTTTCTAGAATTTTTATGTTTGTAAAAAATAATTTGTTCCTCGTAACCATCAGATAAGCCTCATTATAATACATAAGCTTCATATTTTAGTATGGTCCATACTTTATATTAGGGACGCAACGTATGAGTAAATTCCCTTAGAGAGTAAACAGATATTATAGGGTTACCAATATCTCTATCCTTACGTAAATAAAAAATCTTGTAAATTATCACAAAACATAAGACATTAACTCATAACAAGTCTTTAATATTAGAAACAGAATTACGAAATATGCCGTAACTAGATTCTTCGGCCGTTTAACATTAACTCTTATAATTATAGTCAACGAAAATTAAAGGTGCAAGACCCATTAGTGGTCCACAAAAAACTTCGAATATATTTATTTAATTCTTCTCGGAACTCAAAACTGACCTAATTAGGTGTGATAAAACTTTCTTAAAACCTAATGTATCCCATTACGTCGACCCAAATTTTTGCAAAGTATGATCTTCTCATTGGGCTTGTTGAGAGTTTTTTAACATTTGGGTATTCAAGCTAATATACTGTGTTCTTAGTACAAAACAAAAAACAAATACATATAATTTACAACAACGCTATTTCAGGATGTTCGTATATTAATTACCTCGTTGGTCTAGTGGTTGCAAGCGAGAATACTGAGTGAGCGTTAAAGGGAAAGTATTACTGTGTTTTTCAAACTTGATATTCCCTGCAGTAGCTCTGAGACTAGATTTGCGCACGGTGTGGGTTAATAGGCTCATCTCTTGATACGTGGGACGTATAGCATAATTGTTGATAAGTGCAAGTGCTAAGTGTAGCGATGTCTCTGCTTCTGTCTACCTCTGTGGGGAAATGCAGGCGTAATCGTAATGTCATAGATTCTGATAGTAACATTATCGAAAGCAAAAAATTAATTTAAATTCAAAACCTTTAACTCAATGTTCATACAGATACTTAACGATCACGAAAATTGCATCTATCAAAATTATTGGTCTTAAGCACACTAACACTAACAGAGGCAGTGTTTGTGTGAAGCCCACAAACGTTATCAAACACTCAAATTAAATGTTATATCAACTCATTTTCACTGGGTCCATCAAATTTGTTTCCCTCTCTCACTTAAATCTACCGCGTAATTTTAGTCCGGAATTAGCGGTTCATATCATGACTACCCATTATCTAAACGTTCAACAAGACTGTTGCTTTGCAAACAGCATCTGCTCTGCAAACAAATTAAGCCATTTTATACACTACGCGTGTACACCGAAATACTCCCAGTGGAAAATAGAAAGAAACTGGGTTATGTACACAGTTATATTCCGAGCTCGTATAATAGACCCTTTTCGCATGCAGCATTAATTCTTGGGTAAGAGTTTTTGCTTGCATTGATGTAGTTTTTATTATTCAGTTACTAAAGTCTCATTTAAAAAATCTCGCTCGAAGAAATATTTTTCACATTTTTTTTTGCGGTTTTAATGGCGAAGTGTCATAACAGTCTATGTATTTGTGCTTATATAACTTTGCATTGCTGCAATTACGAATATATGGAATGTGTATTTATCATGGTAAACGTCTTGAAATACAAGAGCTGAACCTGGTGAAGTCTTCAGATCGTATGCTTCACTGTACCTCTTAAGTGTTAAGAGGGATATATGGCCAATCACATGACGGTTCGGAGGCGAATCCTTAATCCTTAAAGAATCCGTGAACACAACCTGAAAAAGAAGAATGTAATTAACATGATTGAGCCTACAAAGATATAGGTACTATATTCCCTATATAACGTGTCCCATGCGGAAATTCACTGGATAGAGCAATGTCAGGAACGGATTACAAGATCAGTTTCCGGAAATTCTTATTGAACCTACTAATACGCATTTAGGGACTTATGCCAGAATATAAAATTTCATTTAACTCTGGCCTTGAATTCGTTGGTCCCGTTTTTCTAACAGCCTAAGCAACATTGACACAAACAACTGTAATTTATTGTAATTAAAAGGAGAGAAAATTGCAGAAAGGTCCTAAAATACTTACACATGTATCCTGTGGGGGCGTCGTAATTCCGAATAATGTACTTTTTCTGTAGGTAAATTCTGATTGTGTTGTAGGAGTTTTTCGTCGAATATTTTGGAGTACTGTTAATGCAGAAAATCGAAAGTGCAACTTTGTTACGATAGTAATATGTTGCAATCTAAAACAATATAATGTATTTACATTTTATGTAAGCACTTTACTTATTACAGCTCTATATTACATTACATACATATGTATTATATACATATATTACAGCTTACATTTTGCCCGTAATATTGTAATTAATGGTTTAAGCATTGATTAACACTCTGAGGGCTAGGGATTGAAATCGTGACTAGACGAAACTTATTTGCATTTTTGAGATACAAAAATATATCAGTTATACGCTACCAGAAACCTATACATCATGCAGTTCTCCATAACCTTATCTGAGCCTCCTGAAATAGACTAAGTTGCATTAGATCAACAACATATACTAACATTTCTCCTTTTAAGGGGACACCCCTGTCCAAAGGGTTGATCATGATGATATAATTTTCGACGGGCCTCTATCTATTCTACATAATATTTCGCCCGAAAACGATTCATGTTCAGCTTAAGTAGAATCTACTAGGGTCTAACGTAAAATATACAGTATTTAAAATTAATAACCGTGTATAAGTGACTGGTAAAGTAGGTAACCTTATATATTTCAGTATAGATACGTATTTAAAAAACATTTTCTGCCTAGACGAGATTTTAGTAATGCTTAAAAAAGTTCGAGTGTAAATTTACGTCTATTGCAAAATAGATAATAAGATGCTTAATTTAAACCAATCAAAAAATCCTTCATCTAAAGACCACAAGATCTACTGAAAAGTAAATCAAATCTGAATTACGACCGGAGCCGCTAAAATTCAAATACGAATTTCAAAATGTCATGCAAGTATAATGAAAATTTAGACCAAAATGGCTGACGCGGGGAAGCATACGCGGTTTTGGGACAATGCCTTTGACTTAGTGCAGTGAAACTTTCTGCGGTTAGAGTTTAAGGTCAGCAAACGCCAAGTAGCTTTGTTAGTAGCGAGTTTGGAAAATGACTTAAAAATTCCGTTATCGTGTCGTCGAATGACTTTAAATTTAGTTTTGGTAAGGGAGCTTGTTTTTAGTTACTCCACAAGATAAAAGGCACTAGTTATGAACTGAAGGAACTTGTACAATATAACATTCGTCGATAGGGAGATTTTATTTTTATAGCATCGTCTAAATATTAAATTTGACCATCTAGTAGCATAGAATGACGAATACAAAAATATCTAAAACATATAAGTAACAAGCGTCTTTGAAATGACTTTTCAGATGGAAATCGCTCCTATTTATCCCGCGAGTAATCGGCACTGAGGATATAAAAGAACCAGCTGGCTTAGGTCCATAGTTTTAGTGTCTGGTATAATATTATACAGTACTCGTAATTATAGAAGCTTCTAATTTGGTATCGAGCGGTTGGAAATTAGGGTTTGCTAATCTAACCCTTCCGCTTAGCATAACCAGCGTTGTTCGCTTGGTAATTTAAAACGTCGATTTTATTTTGGGAGAATTAATGGAACCAACGTCTGTATTATGGTAATTACTAAATTCTCAAGTCATGTAGTTTTTAATCCAATACAATCAAGCAGGACCACTTCAAGCTAGTAAAATAGAACACTTTTATAAACGTAACATCACGCCTGTAATCCCCGATGGGATTGGCACAGGAGTGTAGTACACCCACATGTTTGAGACCCATGGAATAGGTAGTGACCCCATTGCCATACACCGGGCACAGGTTCCGGACTCCGACTCCGAGTCACTATCATAAATTCTAAATTAGTAAAAACCCAATAGCACCCAACCCGGGATTTGTACCCAGGACCTCCCGATCGGATATCGCGCTTGCGACCACTCGACCAACGAGGCAGACTTTTATCTAATTGAATAAAATGACTCTGACATTAACTTGACGTTATGTAGTCAAGGATGGATGTTAAAAGGACTAATATTCTATGTATTTGAGGTCAGTCACAAATAAAAGATTTACGATCCGTGGACTAAATTGGAAGGCCTTATATGTCAATAAAATACACTCGTAATATTATTTTATCTCTACAAAAAGCGATGGTTTGACTGGTCTTTCGGGAACACTGATCCCGTGATTAAGTCAACAATGTACGAGTATTAATCAAAGCGACTAACAACAAATAATAAGAGATTAATCAATATAATTTGTTTTCATGTATAGTAAAAACAGAATTTCAACTAACCATAATTGAAATTTTAATTTACGCCCGTATATTTTCAACAAGGTTTTCAGTTATTCTAATAAGTAGGTACTACTTCAATAAGTTAAAAAAATAATGGAAATATGGAATGTACATTGTTTATTTATATCATTTGTTTTTGTGTATAAACGGTTAAAATACAATGAACCACTGTAGTTTTAGTATGGCAAACGGAATCGTCCGATGCTGCCCTTAATACCATCAGTCTGTCTCAATCTATTCCTGGATATACGAGTAGGTTTCCCATAAGTGATCTCATGCAGGTTCATAGGGTGCTTTTCATTGTAAAATACTGTCATCTAACATGTTCTCATGGCCCCACACTAAGTGTTCCAAAATCACAACTATCTCCCTCAATATTATTATCGCAATATAAAAAATTAGAATAATATGCATGTTTTTTTATTGTGAATTTCAACCTGTTGCCACTGTAGCGTTCAGGTAGTATCAACATTTTAAATGCTGCTGCTATTTTTGTCCTAAGCCATGTAGAAACAAGTCCCATCTCTAACGCCTAGAAAAGTATACATGTAATAGATAATATTTTTTATTTAATCACTGAGTTTAAATGTTCTTTAAAGCGTTCAAAATTTATAAAATTTATCCTGATACCCCAATAAAATTCGTACCAAAAATATATTATAGCCTATTTTATTGCTACTTTTCATTTATTTACCGACAATATAACTGCCGTTAGGAGCTTAATATAATTTATAACAATGTCCTCAAATTCGCAGGTTTTTATATCGACAGTGGCTTTAGAGGATCGACACTCCATTGCGGGCTTAAATCGACAATTTATTGCCCTTAAGAACATTTAGCACTTCGTCCTTTCTTATGGAAGTTAAATCTTTTACTGCAGGTGTCTTATCTTGACAGTCGTTTATACGAGTATATTAATATATTTTAAATAACCAATCATTCTTCATTAAACTATAGTAATTAAATCTTCAAATTTATCAAATAAGCCCTTATGGCGGACGATAAAACAAAAAGTTCAGGGATATAAATAGAGGTGATTTTTGCTTGATTTGAATTAGTGTTAGATACGTAGCTACCGGTTGTTTAAGATATATTCAAATACGAAATAACGAAATAAAGCGAGATGATGTAGTATCAATTTACTCGGCCTCTGGCATAATGGAATGAAATATTGAATTTGTGGTAAAATTTTCGCTATACTTGCTTCACCCAATTTCTAACTACAACATTATAAGTCTAGCATTGGTATATCAATACAAGGACTAATAACTGACTCACTGAAGTTGACTTTACTCGGACGCCCTTAAGGGACTTACTGTACCTACTTTAGTAGTTTAACTTCGCTGTTAGACGTGTAAGCCATTTTGTTTTCATAGCCTTGGTGGAGTGAACTTTGTTTCACAATTTTCAATGTTTCGATGTCAATGCTCTATAGAAGTTAGTTTAACTATATAAGAACTAAGATTAACACAATTGTAGCAATTTATATTTTAACAACCAATAATTACAATCTTGATTTAGATGTTCCGATTTTTATCAATCCCATTCACGTAAAAGGATAATAAAAATATTTGTTATATTAAATCCAGAATAAAATCCCCAGTGCCCAGCACTAATTATCCCATTAGGATCCCAAAAACGTCATCATTTCACATTAAATATGTGAGGTACAAGGATCTTGCTGGGCCGTCGCGCGATATTAACCGAGTATTAAGTTGTCGAGGCTAAAAGCCGAAATTGGGATCACTTCATTAAATTTAATTTATATCCTGTACCGTTTACGCCGAAAAGCGTCTGTTCGAGGATTATGCGGATTTCAGCCGAGTGACGCTAATTTAGATAACGTAGCTTTCGTATTACTTAAAGATTTACAATTCAAAGAGAGATTCAACCCTAGCATCTGGTTGACAACTGCTGACGCTGTCGACCAGATGGTAGGGGTTTAGAAAATTAAAGTTGACATTGTTAATAACATTGTACTATTATATAGAAAATTGGTATTTCTTATATCTCCAGTCAATTCCGTAATCGTTCCACTGTTGGGCACGGCTGACTTTAGAATGACAAAAGTTAAACCTACAGTGTACCGCATAATGCTGTTTTCATATATAATGCTTTGTTTATTCTGTTATACATATTACTCGTATTTTGTACTATAGCGAGAGATATTTAAGCCAAAAACTTGTAAGCCATATAACAGAACCCTAGAATCAATTAAGAACAGGTCAGAAAACGATAAAATAATTGTATCACATTTTTGCTTTTTTCGCTGGATTTTTTTGAAGCAAAGTAGAAATGCGACGATTTCGCTTACATTAAGTTGTTCATGCCATGTGTACTTGGAATTACATTTCCGTCATAGAACAAATGACAGTCTAACGGAAAGTTTCGTAAGGCTCCTGTCGCTGTCCGGCGTTCCACACATAGATCAAGTTTCCAACTTCTGTAAGAACAATTTCTTACATACAACAGACCCTTGCGGATCTGTTCAATCAGATTTCTTGGCTACCTACCAAGTCAATTCCAGTTTAAATGTGAACCCATTTAAGAGGTATATGTCTTTTTATTTTGCTAAAGCCGTGAAATTTATACAAAAGAAAGTTCTCATATATTCAATGGAAATTAGGTTTAAGTATTGGATTTTTGAGCCCGTGACTTTAGTATGGAGTAAAATGGTTTTTTTCTTGCTTATCGAAGTAAGAGTGTACTGCCTATTTATTATCAAGACATTTCGTGTTCAGTTAAATTTTAAGTGGCAGTGTCAAGCTTTTGTGAAAAATGTTATTCCTGCGACTGTGTTTTTATTTTATTTGTGCGTGTAAATATAAACGGAAGTTTATAACCGGTGAAACGTGGCAGTGTACTACTCTTCTCTGCCTACCCCTTTGGGGATTACAAGCGTGATGTTACGTTCTTATAAAAATGAATAAAGGAGTTCATTTAAATGGAAATCAAGAACATTTGCTACAATTTTAACACGGTACCTTCGTAGTAGTAACATAATCACCCTTTGTTCTACAGTAGTTAAATATGTATTATTACACATAATTAAAATATCTAGAAGTATTGCAAGGTTCCGTTTAATATCAGACCAATTATACCATGCTAACATCATAAAAATTCTAAATAGTATGCTTGTGGCAAACATACTCGTAAATGGATGGTTATGTGCGCATTAAAGCTGCAGACCTGATACGGAGCCTCGAGTTCAGTCTGGAAGTAAAAAATATGCTAATTGACATATCACATCATTATAATTTAGCTAATCGGACATTAACCATTGTAAATTCGCATATAAGTATGTTTTGGCATTTGCCTATCTGTTATTAATATCTACCAACAATGGATATTGATATATCGATATCTCGATTCTCAATCAGAACAATATTACATACGTGTCAAAACGTCAACTAGTCATATCATTGACGTGAAGTGCAAAGGCAAGCGAATGAATGTATATATCTTACTATTAGAGCTTGCAAACATCTATACGGGAACGCGGGATATTCCATTTTTAACATCTACATATATTTTAAAATTACGTTTACTTTCTAGGTAAGTGTGCTTTTTGTGAAGGACTAGTGGCCGTGACACGTTTGCAGATTGCAAGCGAACTGGAAACTAAAGAATTATGTATTGCGCGGTCGGTTTTCGTATCGGTAGCCTGTAGTGGCATTCTTTTATGAACATTTCTGTAATTGGATTCCGCAGTTAAGCAGTCTGCCCCAGTTACCTATATGACCTCCATCCTTACAAATTTATATTTGTTTTAAAATTAAGTATTAAATAACGGTAAAGATATGGATGTTTCAAAAACATACGTAGGTACATACATATCTTAGTATTTTCTATAGCTTTGTTTAAAGCATGTGAGGTCTATAATTTACGTCTGCTCAGGAGGGCAGACTATGGCCTTATTGTGCCCATTCTGAGATGAGACCCATGTTCAACAGGGGTATGATGAAGGTGTTGACAATGATAATTATATTAATTAACTCGTTTAATTCTGTTAGCATTACCATCCTATCATTTAATGGTAGTTGTGTGCCCAACCAATAATAATTGCTTTATAGGCTTGTACTTGAAATAGATTAGATTCACACGAGGAGATTGGATCTGTCACATTGCCTCTTGGTTAGCAGTTCTGTTAACCCAGAGGCAATGTGACCGTAATTAATTACATAACGCAAGCAACAGACAATAAATTGAAGTTACAGTGATTATACCTTCAGAGTTTTAATTTGCTCTCGTAGATAAAGAATGACGTATCCGAATAACGGTTTATTTTTGAAAAATAACGGTTTTTCTTATTTCTAGATCTTAATTCAATAAATCATTAAATCATTGCTACCGATGAAGTACGAACTTTCGCGTATCTGACGAAGGAGAGCTTAGTCTATGAGAATGGTATGAATAATGAGAATGGTATGAATAAAAAAAAGAAAAAAGAAAAAGAAGACGAAATACAAACCTTGTGTCTTCTTATTTTATACTTATATGTTTATTTTCTACATTCATCTCTATCTTCATATAGGTACGCCATTTTTTTAATTTTCGAAAATGTCCT
>DWEE01000332.1:0-18451 GCA_018245755.1 Parelbella macleannani | reverse complement strand
TACGCAAAGTGGCTGGCAGTGGTTGGATGCGAAGAGCTGAAGATCGAGCTCAGTGGCGTGCCATTGGAGAGGCCTATACCCAGCAGTGGACGGAAGTAAGCTGATGGTAATGATGTATCTAATTATTTGTATAAACTTAGTGTTTATTAGTACTACCTTATATGTAAAGAAATTTATTTTTATTTCATTTTAAAGAATCATTCTCTGCAAAACTGCCACGTTGTTCAAATGGTTACAATGCTACGGTTTATCGTTGATCCTGGGTTCAGTTCCAAGGTCGGGTACTATTGGATTGTTTTTACTTCAATTTTCTATTAGAATTTACTAGCAAAACCTCGGAGGTTGAATTTGTGCCCGGTGTATTTCATGGTACGACGTAAACGTAATTGGTTAAACGTGAGAGCGCAGTACTCCTCTACGTACCCCTTCGAAGTTTATAGACGTGATGTTACGTTTACGTTTACGTTTATTCGCTAGAAAATCGCTTGTTATTCCTCGTACTGGATACGACACGTCACTTACCTACCTCTACATTACATTACCTAACAAGGCTATAGTCTGGAAACGCTAGCAAAACTTCAAGGCTTAAGTTAAGTTTTGACGTGCGCAGGGAAAACTTTGCTAGTCGTCGACTATAAGAAAGCTCATTGTTGCCGCAGTTAAAGATAACGGTTAGTGTATGATATCTTTTGCTCCTCGGGGCAACGAAAATTTTATCTATCTGTAATGTTTTATTGGCGAAACCACTGTACCAATTTTGCTGAAGTTCAATTTTGATACAGCTCGAAGTTTGAGTCCATATGTAAATTACTTAGAATCCTTACCAAATTAAGCCTTAAAAACGTGGATAAGAAATAAATACTGAGTGGGAATCTTGTATCTATTTGCAAAGGTAACCAAAAACCAAAGTTAACCAAAGACCAGTGTCATCGAAAAAACAGATCTGAAGACGTTTCCTATGTACATCGAAATTGGATTTTAGATGAGTTCTACAACATCAGTGGAATAAGACAAAATCACGATACCATTTTATTTACCTTTACTCTGGATAATCTTCGATTTACTAAAGATATTATATCGTCACGCCAGTTTTCTTACGGTATATACAGACAGAATTGAGTGCACAATATATCTATCCTAAAAGATTTGAGGTTCTGATTCCATAGTTTTGAATAAAACTCTTTGTATATACGTATGTTCTTGAAATGAAATATTTTAAATTTATTAATAACATTCGCCTAAGGGTCATATTGGACTGGAAATAACGTGGAACTACAGAAATACAACGGGATACGGATAAAATCCCTTTCAATAACAGGAATTTAAATATCAAATTCTTTCGTTTGTTCAATAAAAATAAACAAATCTTTCTCTAATCACTTCAATATAACGTAGCTTATCTTGTTATTTATTTATCCCTTATTTAATTTTTACCTTATACACTATCTTGCATTATATTATTATTTTTACGAGGTCACGCCAGCTTCCTTATAGGGTAGAAAGAAAGCACCGAGCGTCAATTGTTTTGAATCGCAAAAATGTTTCCAAGATTATTTGAAAACCAACGCATAAAGTCAAAAATTGTTATTTGAACCCATTACCCTTAAAAGACTGGTCATTACAAACAAACAATAATAACATCAGGTTTTTTTTATTTAAAAGTGAATAAGCTACTACAAAGAATAAAAGAGCTAACCCACAAAGAGTAACTATATTACACAATATGTGTAATGCAATTTCACAATGTGCCTACATATTGCACAATATCAAATATTAAAAACACTTCTCAATAAAGGCAGAATAATGGAGGCTTTATTTAAATTCGTACCTAGCGCTGTTCAGTCCGGGCAAAGCCAATTGATTCCCGTTATTCCGGGTCACAACTCGAAACCTCTCAATTAACCGAATGTTTACATTCCCTGAATTATTCCTTTGATACCGAATTGCCTGTATTTCGTCCTTTTAATTGATGCTGAATGTTTTTTAAACATTTATAACAGTATTCACGATCAACAGGCATATGGTTCGATCCCCGGGTCACGCACAGTTTCGTTAGGTTTTTCGAATTTGAAATTCCCAATAATAAAAAGATAATACTTTTACCCGGTGTATTGTACAATAATAAGCTCATCCCTTATTCCTGTGGACGTACAACATAACTGTTAAGGAGCAAAAGCACTGTACTTCTCTGTCAGACCTATAGAGGAATACAGGCGTGCAGTTATGTTGTAACAGTAATATTACACTGATCGGGAGGAGATGGGAGTGCTGAGAATCCTATTCAATGTGTGAAACACCTTTTCCCACAAACAATAAATTATTCAAGCGGTGTAAGTACGGCGATAGAAAAAGAATACGTCTAAGTGAGACAGGGATTTGCGTAATTCAGTATTTGGTAGATATTCGTTGTGTTTTTGTATAACTTACGCGAAGAAAATAAACTTCCCAAAATAGACAAAAATCTTTATTGGGAATTGATTTCTATATTAAGATCCCTAGAAAGAATCAGCGGGATTTACTGGCTATTTCGGGAACGGGATTGCCGTCCAGCGCTATCAGTGACCTCAACGCCGCGATAAGTTGCCCAGATCGTCTATTTTTAGCTTGCTATAGCAGTCGCCGTACTAAAAAAATAGACGTCAATTTAGTCTAGACATATTCAACTTTTTTACAGTTTGCGTACAAAATGTGTTGAAAAAATTAATTATATTTCGTAGAAGGATATATCCTTCTACGAAAATATATATATATACATGACATAACTTGGCGGCTACCACACACTCTTACCATCACCCAGGATTGACGCAGAGAACGCCTTTAAACAATATAAACACCTTCGTAGCCCTTACCTTAAGATGTTACACAAGATTATATAGATAAATAAACAAATATATTAATGATGTAGCCTGCAACCCAGTACAGCGGCAAAAGCATTTATGTCTGCCTTTAAGCTATAGCAAGCCAATATTAAGGATTGAGATCGCCATTTGTCCGTTGAAAAATCATTTTTAAAGATTAGTACATACCAATAAATTTTAATATCGTCATCATCATTATCATCAAAAGCGTAATCATCAACATTATCATCA
This sequence comes from Parelbella macleannani, assembly GCA_018245755.1. Lineage (NCBI taxonomy): Eukaryota > Metazoa > Arthropoda > Insecta > Lepidoptera > Hesperiidae > Parelbella > Parelbella macleannani. Next base: position 15,362 of record DWEE01000332.1, on the reverse strand, counting down.
TGATCATCACAGTTATCATCATCACCATCATCTTGAGCCTTTAGATATCCATTGGAGATAGACCTCCCCTAAGCTCTATTCCCCTCTATTTCCAGTCCTGGGCCAATGTGACATCAAATCTATATAAATTCCTATAAGCTGTCACATTTCAGATATTAAAGCATGATAGTAGACGCACCCATAGTTACAAATCAACATAGTAATATAATTAACCTTAATTTTTAGGGCGGGCACTTAATTACAAGGCGGGCGGTTTCATAATGCCTCTAATTGGAGTGACGGTAATTTCGTTCTGTCTAATTGTTATGCGGATAGCCATACCTGTAAGCGGGAAGAATACTTAATTTTAGCTGTAAGGCCGCTTACACATCATCCTATCCGATATCGTTACTGAACTAACGGAAGCGATAATGATATAACCATTTTGACGTGATTGGTCTTCGTAGATATTCTTAATTCTCCTTTACGCTACATTTTAAGTACAACTTAGTACTGTCTTACGGATATGAAGGCGCCATTCAGATACCATACATACTTGTTTGTTGCCGTGTTGTAACGATAGAAATAAAAGAAAATCTCATGGCGCAATGTCGAGCGTATATTGCAGGTGAGGTAACTCTCCTCTCCCCTCCAACCCCTCCTCCATATCGCTGTCGCGACCAAATTTATTATTTTGTCCCATAGCTTGTCTTGCTATATACAGATTTGCTCTATGATCTTGCAGAATAAAACCTTAACCAACACTGAACACTTTTCAATAAAGGATCGACTCACTCCATCCAATTGTTCTCAGTATAGATCTGCGTTTACAGATTTCGCAGGTTTCAGCATTTCAATATGAATCATTTTACAAATTCTCCACGGGCACACAAAGCCTCTATCGGGGCGCAAATCTGACTTAGTAGTGACTTATGGCGATTCATTCGGAAAGAGCTGATGCTTTTTCTGTTTTGGTCTGTCATAGTGAACCTATTTCATCCTTTGTCATCACATATAATAATTGTTAATCTTCTGGAATATCTATGTTAAAGTTACAACGTGCCTCTAATCCACGTAACTCTCGAATTAAATAAATAAGACGATATTATTCAAAAAAATCTTTATCTGTTTTACCATTTCATTTCTATTCAGATGGATTTAAATCGCAAAACAAAACTTACTTAGTTCACCCGTAAATGAAAAATTTATAATGTATCCAAATACAAAATTGAAAAAGGCATGTTTACGATTTTCCAAATAAATTACTTATCACCCCTCTACGGTAGAAGCGCCATAATAAAAGACATAAAGCTCTCGAACAGCGAGACAGCACGCGTCTTAAATAATATATTTCCAGAGCTTTCCTTCAAATGTATTCTCAGCGTGAAAAGCCACGAGGTATTTTTTTCGTATTGCATTAGCGGCTGAAGGGCGCTATTGTTGTAACAATGGACGGCTTGCGATACGAAATGGAAGGAAAAAAACTATAATCTCCTTCAAGCAACATTTTTAAAGTGAATACTTCCTTAGCGCTGATGTAATTTAAAACTCGATAAAATGAAAATTGACACTAAAAAGATACAAATAGAGTCAATCAAAGTTGTTTTTTTAAACTAAGCCCTCTCTCTGAGAGTCGGGATTTCGAGACTAAAGCTTTGTCCTTAAGGAGTTATGTATATACATATGTTAATAATTAAATATGTCTTGTTATACCGAAGAAGAAAACCTCGTGTGAAAAGTAGGAAATTTTATTACTCTATAATATTCTCTGAGACGCGTGGAAGTATTCTAACCCGCACATAACTTGCGTGGTAAAGGATGGTCTTACTTCTCCTTCTAAACATAGACGAATTTCATGGTGAAACGATAAAGGTGATAATTGAAATGTTACAAACATTAAAAGATGTAGAGAAAACCTTAAACTCTAAGCAAAATCAAGCTCTACGTGAATCGCGCTGTAAACTAAGCTGCATACCTCATAGAATGAAAAGAGAGTTACTGCAATATGTTCCAGAATATTTACTGAGTTAAACAATTAAACGCACAGTAGTTCTTTAATTACACTTCATTTCTATTCGCTTGAATAAAGTCCGCAAACAAAGCGATATAATGCTCGCGACACACTTGTGACAAATTACATCTCATACTTCATATGATATATTAAACAACAATACATTTCATAAACGCTTAAATATTGTTTAATGTGTGGTTATTTTCTTGAATGATATATTTTCATAAATATTCCCATATTAAGAGCTAAGAGTAAATCCTAATTTAGACCGAAATGTTACCCTTAAATGAATGCCAATAAACTCCCTCAACTTATACGTCACGGTAATGTTAGCAAAATGAACAGACATTCAATCTTGCAACATCTGTTATCGCTACAAGCCCTACAAAGTTTCAATACAAGCGACATACATACATATATGTAGGCCCCTAGTGATTATTTGCCAGTAATTCGTGGAGCAGTGTGGTACGATAGCCTCGAATCATATTTAATTTTAAATAGCCAAATAACATGTTATAGTACCTGAGATGCGTTTGCTCCGATTAAAACCCAAGATACAATGCGAATGTTGATGGACGTACGTTCCGGGGGATACAAACGATCATCTACATACGTATTTCGACCAAATAGGTTGAGTTCTGACTGTTGGGGGAGTTAGAAGTCTCCGAAACCGGCGTGCATGGACGAAAAGAGTGCTAAATGTGGAAGAAGCATGTTAGCTGCAGGGATAGAAATATTTGACACACAATGCTGTCTACCTATCTAATAAGGAACTTAAAAGTGAAGATGCGTCTGCATGTACGTAGAACGAAAGATTTCCGAAGTTAAAAACTGAGATCATAACCACGAAACAATGACTGCTACATATCGCTTTTTGTAAACCAATAAACCGTATATTAAGATTAAATCTGAATTATTGACACAAACAACAAACGCATTAAACAAAAAACACAATAACACGTGTCTTGTTGCGGGTAATTTATTGTTGATTTAATTAATGTTACCTTCTCAATAGACGATATTTCACACAAAAAAATCCCAAAATAAAATTAATGGAAATTGATTTCCATAAATTAATTAACGACGTCGGTGAGCGCCCTCTAGTCTCACCCTCGTCTAATCGAATTACGTTCGACTTGGCCTGATGAAAAATAAACTAAATTTGTCGATAAAGTTAAAAAAAAACCCCATAGAAAAAGTAGGCAGCGTTTATTTTCCCAAATATTTGTTATGCAAGCAATATGAAATATACTCTAGTAATTATAGATACAAAAACATTTTGTAAATTAAGTATCGTTTAACAATTAACGTTACTATATCATTACACCATCTACCTTACGGGTAGGCAGAGAACCCCGAGTAGCAAATACTCGTACCGCTCCTACGTTCATAATTCTCCTCATACTCGAACGCCAGTTTCAGACACTCTAACTACCCCATCAGGTGGAATTTTACTTCTTTGGTAAAGATAAGTGAGCTTCGCTGAACACAGCTTGGTTAAAATCACGAAAATGTATAACTTACCTGAAACTGTTGAGGTGTATTGACAGATGTCCAAAAACCACTAATAGTGAAACGAACTATTTTAATGATACTGTTAAACTATTAACTGATTTATTGAAGTTATTTAGTTAGATAGTTTTACTCCACTCAGTAAGTTGACTAGTAACCAATATATGGTTGACTAGTAACCAATATATGGTTATCAGAAATAATTTAGCGACTAAGTCGGTAAGTCTTGTACAAGAACTAAGTCGCAAGCCGAATGAATCCCTGTGAATAATAAAATTATCTGCGATAAATAACAGACAATATTAATTATAAACATTTTAATTTATCATACTACTGTATAGAACGCCATTCAGTTGAATTTATTAACTACAAATAAATTGAGCAATTATGCGATATTCAAGTAATTAAGTTTTTATTGACAATTTTCGCCTGAAGCAAAGTCAATTGTCTATTCGCTAATTAAGAGCAATTTATTCTCACATAAATAAAGGAATGAATATATTAATTGTATTATGGTGCGTATGTATGTATGTATGTATGTTTGTATGTATGTGTGTGTGCATGCATATTATGTGTATGTGTGCGAGTGTGTGTGTTCACGTATATACATACATTTTTGTATTTATGCAGAACATGCTCTCTGTTAGTCATACTGGTACAGTGCAAATAGTTTACTGTCCATCAAAAAGCAAATTGTTTATAAATCGTATTGGATGTATAAACTTCGGTACAAACAGATTTAAGAACGACAGAAACAGGATAGTTACTTTATCAGTAATTATCAGAAGGGCCAAGAAGCACAGGAGATACGGCAATAATAATATGATATAATTATTTATAGATATAAATTGCCTGCTATTTAAATAATGCAAGACCTTTTAATAGACGCGGTGACGAGATAAAAGGACTTACTAGGCAGTGCAACATATTGAAGACAGCTAAACTTACGGAAAAATTGTTTTCCGTCACCATGAGCCTCTATTAAATTAAATTGTATATACAAAAGGGCGATGATGATGATGATGATGATGATGAAAAGAAATTTAAAACAAAACCCCAAATTATTCTTAGACCGCAATTTGTCCAGCCACACTTAATACTCTTACACCCGCTCTCACTTAACACTAGTATCTTCTCACATTCCTGCCCCATCTCGGTATTATTCACTCGGACCATATTATTCCCACCCCACGTGCATGTATGTACATATACGTTCACCCTGACCGGTTTATTACCCAATAAAATATCATCTCTTTCAAAACATTTCAGAACTCAGAAGCTAATATATTCAAACACTCATTGCTGTTACTTCCACGAACTTCTTGTTTGTGTTACGCTGTACAAATATTTGTTGTTAAGTCGTGTAGATATGTGTAGTATTAGATAACCCAAGGACCAGTTAGATCCGTTGAGATAAAACCGCATCTGTTGCTATGTTAAGAGATCGATTCATTTGAAGTTTAGCTAACGAATAGAACCGCATTTATAAATCAGCTTTGAGACAAGTGCACCTGTGACTTTGGGATAGAACCGCCTTGCAACGTAGCATTAAATAGAACTAGATCTACGATCAAGCTTAAACTTCAAACTTCTTCCGTAATTTAGCTCGGTCATAATGATGAATAATAGAACAGTTAAAATTAATAGTAGAATAGTTATAAGTAATAGTCGAATATTTATAAGTAATAGTAGAATAGTTATTAGTAATAGTAGAATATTTATAAGTAATAGTAGAATCGTTATAAGTAATAGTAGAATATTTATAAGTAACAGTAGAATAGTTAAAAGTAAGAACACTTATAATAATAGAATAGGGATAAAATGGTTTCCGTGTATTAACTTCTTTAAGCTAAAGTCCAATCTGCAACTAAGTATAGAAATAGAACCCCATATATGACTAAGGTTAGAGGTATAACCGCGAATACGACTTAGCTAAGCGACAGAACCAGAGTATGTGACTTTATTTAAGCCTTCACGACTATTCCATGCGTTCCACGTCACAATACCACGATGGAATTGATTAAAATCTGAGTACATATCTGTTTATATAAGCGAATGAAGTGTGAAATGAGTTAACGTTAATAATAAACGAAGTAACTTAATAGAACATTAGAAAAAACTCAGTGAAAACAAACGAGCATGGTTCTAGAAAAAGCTGCTGGTAGAATAATGCATGACGTTTTCGAATAGAAAATAAAATGAAGTCAGCTCTGCACGGCTTTATTGAATAAGAGAATAATGGAATAGTCGTCCGACTTCGCGTAACTAGATTTGTCTAGTGGATTCATCGCGCATATGATTTTCCACTTTACATTACAGAGAATATTTCGACCCTACTACAAGCTACATTTATTTTTACATAAAACCTGTGGAGACAAAAGCTAATATCGTTAAATTCTTAAACCAGAAAAAATGTATATATTAAACTGATTGAACTCAAACACTATATAAAACTATTTTCTAATTTTTAAACTCCTAATGTAATTAGTATTTACACATAAAATATTATTAATAATAGGCATTTCGATAAGAATAAAAAAACAATATTAATAAAAAATCCTTCATCTAGTCTGTTCTTGGTAAATATCTTTTTTTTATTATTATCAAATCCTTAGATAAACAAGATAATCCATGAGGTTCTCACTACCTGAGCCTCTCTAATGTAATTTTCGTGTATTTTGCTTCATTTACATTATAAATAGTTGATTCCTAGAGTCCTTAACTACAAATCAAACTAATAGGGGTGCCAAATCGCTAGCAAATTTAACGAGATAAATAGGACATAGTCCTTGTTTCAAAAGGCTTTAGTAATTATTTTTTCAATAATTCTTTACTTTAGAAATATAACCAACATTCTAAGCTTAGATAAATTCTGGAATTATTTGCTTTTAAATTAAATAATTTGTCTTTATGACTGCCTCGATTGTCGTGCAGTTGCAAGCGCGACTACCGATCGGGAGGTCCTGGGTTCAAATCCCGGGTCGGGTGCTATTGGATTTTTCTAAATTAGAATTTCTAGTAGTAACTCGGAGTCTGGATTAGGGCCCGGTGTATGGCAATAGGCTCACCACCTATTCCATGGGACTCAAACTTAACTGGTGAAACGTGTGAGTGTACTACACTCGTCTGCCTACCCCTTCGGGCATTACAGGCGTGATGTTACGTTTTTTTTAATTTGCCTTTCCTTTTATTTCCTATTTCATACACACATATTATCATAGGGACAGTCAAAGTAAAAAGATTTCATATGACCCTAACAAATTTTTTTCCCTTTTCTACTATCATGAATGTCACCATAAATGCTCGACCATTATAGGTACTCTTGACTTGATGTATTTTTAAGCCTTCTTTTTTCATATTCAATAAATAAATAATGTTTCATTCCATGCTTCAAAGCGTTGCGCTATAAGTCATCAATCATCAGCGTAACCCGCGCTATGATCCCGATCCACATCATGACATATGCACGAGACATCATTCACATCCTATTAAATTTATTATCATTCACTGAATAATTTATCACCACAGTATGAACATGAATTATTTTCATTACATGTTCTTTTTACACAAAATCATCACCGCCATTATCATAATCACCAGCAACACCAACTACACCATCATCTTCATCATCGCCAGCATCATCAATTACACTCCCATCTTCATCATCAATATTATCAATATCATCACCATCATCACCAGCATCATTCTCATCACCATCATCACTACTATCAGGATCGTTTCAATCGTCATCTTCATCAACATTAATTATCGTTCACCTGTGAACTAACTCTTCTCTCTGAATGAGAATGTTAAGCCCTTAATCTATTTTTAATTATATGCGCGGGTGGACAGACTTCTAGTACTAAAATTGCATATGCGTTTGCATGTTATTATGTTAAATGAATTGAAAAGCAAATACCTACCTTATGAGTATTAACAATAACATAAATAAAAATTTCCTTTACCGAATACGCGAATATATGTCTGAAATAGTTATTGTATGATAGTAATATAAAATATCGATCAACATAGGACATGACATAACTATATAATAAAGACTAAACGAATCTAAGAACACGTGCTATATGCTAGCGATATGCAACGCGGAACGTTGTTGTGGTTCTAGATTCTTCGAGAACTTTCCTAATTCTTCTTAATAGTCATTGCCTCTCGTATATGGTTAATATTTACTGACAGTTTAGCGAAACAGCTTCAGTAAACGCTTCGCTATTGCTACAATAATAAAAATGGTTTCCAAGTTCCACAATACGTCTCGAACATACTGTACAAGCAAAACGCATTAATCCAGCCGTTCTGAAGCTAAGTGTCTAGACAGTGCCACAGTAATTAATGCTTCCATTAGGCGGTTAGCACGTATGTATGTTGCTGTCCATCATCTTGTATAACTGTTTACTGTACGTCAGATTCGCGCACATTAACAAATACCTCCTCATACCCGTATACTTATCATAGTATATATGTACATAATCACTCGACCCATGCTCGATGGAATTTATAGCATAACACGAGAAACATGGGAAAGTTATACTCCTCTGCCTACCCCTTCGAGTGTAAATACATTGTAACGTGACTCTTTGTCAATGATAAAATCTCTCAACTTACAAAATGTCTCGAAGATTCGGAAGTCAAAAATAAAGGGGTTGATTTTGGAAACAAAGGCATTGATTACCTACTTTTGACTAACTAGTTTACTAACCGATCTAACTACACACATTATATTTTGGAAAATGAAGTTATTTAACAGACATCGTCATCATCAGCCTACTTCAGTCCACTGCTGGACATAGGCGTCCCCCAATGAGCGCCATCGCGGCCTGTCCTCGGCTTGTCGCAACCAGCATCTGCCTGCAATTTTTCGAAGGCAGATGATGTAACTGTTATTTAAAAGTAATATGATCCTATACAGAGGCTTTTTTTAAATATACATACATGCAATTAGACTACCCCTTTGCGCCTCATTTACAAAATAGACTATCCATTTGTATACATATAAGCTCGCTTTACGACTAATGTTCTCTAACAGTAAAGTCAAATTGGGATCATAAACAAGATTTAGCAACTAACGTCACTAATTACATCTCTAGTTATCTAGCTCAGCTAAGTTACTAGTCAGTGATTTCACGCTAAGAGCAATCTAAGTGGAAGCTTGCAAATGTACTTTCATACATATGGATAATAATATGAGTAAATGTCTACCTACATTTATATATTTATTAAACTTTGAAATAATATCTCGCTTTTAAGATTATTAAAGTTATACTTAATAAAACCGTTTAAAAATGGTACTTAAGTGTTGATGATTAAGAACGATGAATAGAGGTTTCCTCACTATTTTGGTTCGATTAGCATTAGATTAGCATTTGATTTGTTCTACTAGTAGATAAATATTTCTAGTAATTCCCAGGATTCAAATTGACTTCGTATTAAACAACATTAATAGACAAACAGTTAGAGAGAATTTGTTTAAGATATAATGCACAGAATAACTTAGTTCAAAATCACATGAATATATTGAATATCCAAAATATTCTAAAAATCATTTAAGTCTAAACAATTATTTGATATGTCCAATTGGACTCATTTAAAATATACCACAAAACATGCATTTTAATATAAAAAACAATACCACGCAAAGGTATTAAATAATAACATGTTAAATGCTCTTGTCTTAACCCATAGGGTGTGTAAATGTGTCATGAATACGATAAAACAATTGCAGATAATTAGAATAATATATTCATCATCATCATCAGCCTACTTCCGTCGACTACTGGACATAGGCCTGTCCAATGGCACGCTACTGAGCTCGATCTTCAGCTCGCCGCATTCATCTGCCGCCAGCCACTTTGCGTATATCGTCACTCCACTTAGCCGGAGGGCATCCTACGCTGCGTTTGCCAAGTCGCGGTCTCCACTCCAGAACACGTCTGCTCGATCATATACCAATCATACAAAGGAGGTAATCATACGAAGTAATAAAATGATTACTTTGTAGTAGATTGTGTGTCACTGTATAAAAACAGACAAAAGTATGTACGTTTTATCTCACAAACGCAGACAAAACCATTCGGTATACCAGTATGAAATACTTATATAGAATTGTTTGTAGTCCGTCTGTCTGCGAGCAACGTAGCGTGAAGTCGCTTCCGCAGTTTCGATTGTGATTTTCGAAACATCCCCCGGGCGATTCCATAGTTAGGGATGAGGGGTGGGCGTTCTTTTTTATTTTCATGGTATTGAGCACGGTTCAATAAGTATTTGCGATATATTAATGTTACATTATAGCCTTCTCATAGTACCTATACAAATTCTTGGCAACTAATATAGAGATATTTTAAAGATACAAAAATTTCTTATTTTGTATATAGCAAGAGTTACTAATATTTTTGTTATGACGACGAGAGGCTACATGACAAAGCATTTGTCTTCTCCTGGTGCTCCTCTCCTCAGCGAAGGCTTATTATATTATATGAACTTGATATAAATTGTCATATAGTCGTTAAATATTGTATAGCCAAAATATAATATTAAAAAAAATATGATGACATTACGAACCATTTCTAAATTTTTTACGAATTACTGGACATCCACCTAATACTGATTAAGATGCAGTGATAAAAATAGGCTGTATATGGTATGTGCATGAACAGACATCATTATATAAATTATACTCTACATACCTACACACAAATTCCATATTGATTGTTCTGTAATTCGAAGGCGCTGACAGGTGACATGTTATCGACACGGTAGGTAATCTGTTGCATACAGGATACCACTATTAAAACTATTTCAATCATTCGTTTATCATTCAATTACACAATTCTAAATGCTATTATTAATAATCAAATATTTTAAATATTTCTATTTATTGATAAATATTAAAACCAATTGAGGCTTTTTTTCACCTTAGCAGATCCATTGGCCATTAAATTCAAAATACAATTGAAATAAATATTTTAATCTGTTTTTCATGCATTCACTATCAATATAGCTGAAAATCGAACAGCGAACATAAAATGCAAATGTCATGTGACACACGAGCGGGATGTCACGTGACATGTGTCATCGTACCTGACAGCTGCGTATATGGGACTTTTGTTACTATTGGACAATTGGTTAGATTCGTACATTCACATTGAATATTTCTGATTGTATACTGTATTTCCGGTTTATTTCATCGTCATCATCGAAGCTTTTATCATCCATTGTTAGACTCGACCCTCCTCTTAGAATGAAAAGGGTTAAGTACATACGAGTAGCCTGCCACACTGGTCAAATGCGGCTTGATAGACAGACATTTATTTATTCTGTATTATGAAGCAGTGAAAAAACAAAATGCGAACTTAATATCTAGTGACTTTCTGTACCAGTCAATAATTTGTGTAAATAAAACAAAAATTTTTCTAAATACAACATTGGCTACTGAACAAAAACAACACAAATTCTGATATACTCGTAAGTTTACTGCAAATAAAATTAAGCGATAAAACCAAGCGTCTGATCAATAAGTCATATTAGCTTCCATTGTCATCAAATATTTGCCTCTTAGTGTGGATTCTATAATTCATATAATACTTAAAATAACGTTATCAAGGCGCAACTGCTTCTACGAATTAAACTGAACATCCTTCTCTTTTAGTCTGCTGGCTGTAACCTTGGGCTTAGAATAAAAACATCTTCGAAATGCATAGGCAACATTTGTAGTATGGTAGACAGACCGAAAATAAAAGTGAGTTCAAACAATTTGCATGTCCGATATAAATCAGTGTGTTAACCCACAGCCTCTCAAGCGGCGTACACTGCGAGGCAAGGGCGAAGGATCAAAAGGGCGAAGCCCCAGACGCCCAATCAAGTTACGAGATCCTGATTTATGTCGGTAATAGGGATCTTCGAGACAGGGATTGAGATTGCAGAAAATTGAGGAAAGGCGATTGGTAATAGGGTGTAACAATAAAATATTATTTTGACGCAAATTGTTTCACTCCTACAATTCTTCTAAAATTATTGTCAAGTCCAAGACAAATTAACAGAGGAAGTGAACTATGAGGCTTTTCAACCGAAAAATCGAAGCCGAATCTAATTTTTTTAACGAGGAAAATAATACGCTATATGCGAATGCTGTCTCTCGGCCTTTTTTTATCATTCCACTTTAGGTCACGGGTCTTCTCTCAAAATGAAAGGATTCAGGACATAGTCATGTGAAAGATGTTTATAACTATATTGAACTTGATATTATGGGAAGTGTACAAAATAAATATATGCATTTTAATGAATATCCCTTTCATATAGGTATAAGGGAATTCAACAATACTGTACAATAGAAACGACTACAATACGGGTACCTGCTAGAGCTAGCAGTAGGAAACGCGATTGTATAACCTAGCGGTAGGAAAAACGATTGTATCTTTACAACGAAACGGAAAACAAGTACACGGACACATGATTGGAAACTTTCGCAATAACCGAGTTGGGAACACAGGGATTCATAACATCATTTTAACGATAAAATTTCAAAATTAATACCTATTATTTCATTGTGAAGTCAGTAATCGTAAGGTTATATTTTTCTTTTTAACCGATACATGAACGCAATCCATTTGTTAAACATTACTATTATCATTTTTAACTTTGTCCTAATTATCATTATCTACCAGTTTATCGTATCACTGTTGGATTCTAGTTTCTACTTAGTTTGAGAATTTTTCTTTCTTTCTGCTATATTCTTTCTTTTTACTCAATAAAACAAGAAGTAACGCTTGTTGGTAAACGTCTCTAACATTATTTTCGTTATTAGGCATCACCATCGTCATTATCGTCATCATTGATTTAATTACCGTTCCACTATTAGAAACAGGGTCCTTTCAGATTAAACCATGACATAATATGACCATATGTGCTATATCAGCTGATGGATTCGCACTCTTTAAAGAACATTGTATAGAAATTTTAAGTATACAGCTTCTTCAAGATGTTTTTCTATCCAGGCATACCCTGTAAAGTGTAATAAAATATTACAAGCAATACTTCTTAATCTTAGAAGTAGGTGCAGTAAATATTCTTAGGCTGAAGAACTCTGACGTTCGACTATTGTTCAAAATATTTATTTGAACGACGTCTATTACGTAGTAACTAAGTAAACATTCGAAAGTTTCTAATAACCATACAATTAAATCAAAAGGAAGCGTTTTATACCTAAATACCCAACGTACTAGTGACCCTACCGTACGTAGCGTAGGACGCCCGACGTATTAGGTACACCTTTATACCACTAAGTTATAAGACGATAATGACGTTGTAATGAAGATTATTTATTCTTGTGACACCAAAACTATCATTGTGAGCTGTGACGTGACTTTTTATTACGTTGTTTCCTTTCTATCAGCAAATTAGATTGAACCTTCGTGTAGTTCGTAACCGATGTAGGATATCTTTTACGTTGTAACTTCGGAATTCTTTTCATCTCTGTTTTTCATCTTTCATCATCAATCTGTGCATAATTCTGAATCTTCAATTTTCTTTACTCATAGTACTGGTAAAGGAACTAACGATTGAGTCAGACTTTGTAACCGGAGTTTGCAAATGAATGACAACTTCTTTTAAAAGTCATTAGTCAAAAGTTAAGTTCTTTATTAATTTTTATTAACCTCAAAGCGTTTGAATTCAAATTACTAATGTTTTTAAATAGATTGTTGATAATCTGTTGCTAATTTCCAAACATTTAATTAGGATTAGTAATGTTAATTAAGGTTGCCTTTGATTAAAACCCAAATTGATAAGATATGATAATATTTTTGAAAAATGCTAAATCGAGCAACCGAATGTAGTAGATCACGTGGTATTATCGTGAGCCTAACCCGATTACTGTTTTAATTTGTTTTCATAATTTATTCTGAATAATTTAGGGTCATACTATCCCTTACTGATTATGTATAGAGCACCACATACCTATCCTTACCAACATGGCGTGCTTCTTCCACAGGTCAGTTTCGGGGACTGATGGCTCTCCTATTATCCAATACCTGATCTATTTGGTATTATTTAAGTATTCTATGATCGCTATGATGCTGACCTTTTAAAAAAAAATATAAGCTTTTTTTCAAATCAAACGTTATGTTGCAATTAATTTAAACCTATGTCGATTTGATGTATAACTACTTTTGTCGATTTGGTCTTCGTGTTGTTTGAAGTTTAGTATGACTGCCAGTAGCTGCAGTCACCAGTATGCTTTAGGGGACCTGCTTGGACATATCTTATAAATAACAAAATGAGAACTTAAGGGTTAAAGATTCTAAAATCTATTTCTAAATTTTTTGAAGATATGCGCTTCAATATATGACTTTTAAGATCTCGTATACTTCTCTGTGTTCAAATCAGAAATCAGTTACATAAAAATACATACGTATGTATATTGATAAAAATGTATGTTTAATCGAAATTGAATCATATAACTTATGCATTTACTTCTAAGTTCCGTCTAACTTCGGCCGCTGGCTGCGTGACTTTTATCTTAAGCCCCGCGTTGCGAAAGTTGAAAATCGAGTCCTGAAACTGTGCGCAGATCGGATAGTACCTTAGTTTTCCACTTAGGGAAACTTTCCTGGAGGTACATCGACGAAGTTTCCGGATTTGCTCCCTTCACCTTTTGCGGGTAGCGACTGTTTATATACAAAATAGCCACAGCTCTGCCAGGTTTCAATATCGATAAATCTTTGTTACATAAACGTTATATTAGTCATCTGGTTTCAATAAATTCCACTATAGCGGAAAATTATTATCATGCCATAAGCTACAAATCACACATATTTAATATTAAATGTCATCTAAGTCCAATAAGTCTACGTACTGTAATGTATTGGTAGCATTGTTCTACATTTATTTTAATTCCATAGAATTCCGTATGTGGCGCCACCGTCTTTTTTTCTGTACCTGGCATATTGTAATTGGTAGTAATAAAGAAAATATTGCTCCAAATAATTTATTTAATATTAGCGTCACATAATTTTACCCTAACAAGTTATGTTCTGCTGCCTCCAGCAAGGCAGCAAAAAAGTTTCAGTAGTAAAATTCAACAAAACGAATGTCAACTTGCCATCAGGGATGGGAGCGAGCAGTCGGAATTACAGAAATTTCAATAAAACAAAGAACATAACTCATCCCGAGAGACGCTAGAGGGCGTTAATGTAGTTCAATGCATTTCACTTCAGTTCGATTTTATATTTCCTTCAGCATTCGTACCTAATGTTAAATATATTTAGAAAATACCTACGCAAATATATCTCGTCGAAAACAGATTCTATTAAAGACTTCAGAAAGTTGCCCGAAAGCAAATTACTTTTTATTTGCGCGAGTGAAAGTAAAATAAATAAGTACGTCTAAAGGCGATAGCCCCTACATTTGTTTTTTCCTCGCATTTCATTACACTAAGAGTTACACCCATTACATGTAAAGCTCAGTTATATATTAAAATGGTCTGTTCACATGTTAGTGCAGTACATACTGTACAAACCAGGCTTGTTCCAAGAATTCAGCAGTAGACAAACATCGCACTTCTACTGGTACTGTTAAAATTACTGTTTCCATTTACTTATTTGATTAATTGTATCAAGCGTTATTTGCGGAAATCCATTATTAATTATTAGATATTATTACTAGTGGCCCAGTAGCGATCGAAATTGGATCGTAAATCATAAAAAAATCAGTTTGAGCGTTGTCTAGGTTCTTATGTCAATGACTACGCTTATTTCATCATCATCATCATCATCATTATCAGCCTACTCCCGGCCACTGCTGGACATAGGCCTCTCAAACAGCACGCCACTGAGCTCGATCTTCAGCC
>DWEE01000331.1:0-18454 GCA_018245755.1 Parelbella macleannani | reverse complement strand
GTGATACTGGCACAAGTCACGCGTCGTTGTTCACGTGACTGTAATAACCGGGAGTTAAAATTATTAATATCACCTTCTTTTGCTCATCACGTATCACTAATAATAACATGGTTAAGCTTTGCGTGCTTGCAATAATACAGACTGGGTAACCACAATTGGACAGCGTGACAGACTATGGCCCTAACTCTCTCACTCTGAGAGGATATCTATGTCCCACAGTTGAACGATAAAAAGGGCGGATATTGACAATTATTGTTATTATATCATCACACCAGATATCTTACGCGGTAGACAGAGAGTATTGAAGCAAAATATCTCTATCCTTTCAGACCTACCTGTCGTGCTTGGTCTACATTCATCACAATGATGTTGACGATGATAATGAATAAAATATTAGTAACGTGTTTTGCTCAGTATTAAAAATTATTTTTTGTATTGTATTCTTAACCCATCTCGCGAAATTTAATAATACTCTTATTGGTTTGCTAAGAGATATACGAATTCATACCTACACACATATTCGTATATATGTCAGTATGAGAGATAACAGTTACAGGATTATGAGATTTTGGGTACACGAAATATAAACCATCCGATAAAAGGAATTGTGAGACAGTTAAATAAATTTTTATATGTATGTCACGGCTAGTAATTTTAGGTAACTTATTCGAAACTATTTTTCTAGTAGGTACTCTGAAAATGTTTTTGTATAAAAATCTTTTTATTTTCTATGACGCATAATATTTTAATTTAAATCCTTTATGTATCTATTGTTATCGTCATCATATCATGAGGTATACTTAATTCCCAAGACAAGAAACTTAATGGTAATAAATCTGTCAAAATCAAATTATTTTGAAACTATAAACCTACGTAACGAATAATACGATTTGTTGCCTAATTGTCTTTACTGGAATTGTATATACCTGGAATATACCTTATATTTGTTACTTTTAATGTAAGCATTTTGAAAATACATCTTCATTAAAGCTCACGGACGCTATTAATTCGCCGTCCAATGAGCAACGTTTTACTGGCGTACTGCTATTCGCCTCAATTGGGAACACATAAAAACTTAATAAACGCCACCTCATACTGGCGTCGCTTAGAAGTGAAAAACATTACCCACATTAATACCCCACTCCCATTAAATCGGCACTCGACATTCCTTCCGTATTAACGATATTTCTGCTTCGAGTAAATATACATGTAGGTACATACATGCGTACATACGTCTGATCGTTCGATATTTCAGCAAATCATTTCGAACCTATTTACTTCTCTCTCACCTTGCTGTTTCCCTTTGAAATCGCTGAGAATTGGAAAAGCTGAAATATGTTCATACATAGAGCAATAACAGTCGTGACAAAATCAATATTTACTAACGATACGATTGTGGAGGTTTTCGGTTGTACGGGTGTGTCACGTGTATGGCTCCATTCTGTTCTGTTGATTTCTTCTAGTCCAGTTGTTAACATGCTAAGCTCAATAATAATTTATCTCCCTCTTAATAAGTATACGCTCGTTATCATTGACTCCTTGGTCTAGTGGTTAGTGGCCCTGACAGTTGAATATTATTGTATATCTTTTATCAGCCATCTGGTTACCGCGACACGGCTCTACATAATTTGGGATCAAATGGCTGTGTGTGATATCCCAACATATTAATATGCTACTACTAATTCTAGTTAAATATTCATATTCATCTATTGAATTCGATATTGTTCCTATGCTAAGTTCAAACCTTAATTTCTATTGGCTTGTGTCTGGCCGTGTGTGATGTCACAACATATGTATGTATTTATTTACCTGTTTATCTATGTAATAAAGCCAGTAGATATCTGATTATCTATTATTTACTGAGCACAATTATTTCAACGGACATAGATAACACAATTTCCTCGAGACAATATAATAAACGCAAACAGGAAGACCCGCGCTCGGGGACCGATAAAATCGCAACGGTGCCCATGGGAGCTCATGTTATAACAGACTTAATTATATTATAATACAAGCGACCGGCTCTCGGTAACACTAGAGTAGTTTTTCGTTGGATACAATCAGTATTTTTTATTAATTAAATTATCATATGAAACATTATTAATTGTCAATTTTATTACGTAATAAAGACGATAATGAAATATACGTAATATGCAAATTATGCCTGCTTATCTGTATTATAAATATAAAGACTTATAAAAAATTATGTAAATTGCAGTATTTATTAACTTTGTAATTGCTGTTATATTAAGGAAATTAATCCAATTATCTTACTTCTACCTACTATTATAAATGCGCTATTTTGTATGTGTTTTATATATATTGAGTAGATATATGTATACATATATAGACTATGATCTGGAAATGGCCTAGAGAAGGCCAGGGAGGCTAGAAGGGCCGTTCCTTAAAACAGATCCTCACAGGTAATCAAAACACTTTTTTCTGCTTATAGGTCTAGAAGACTTATAATCAAAATAGATATCTGGACTCGCAGACTAAGCGCTATAACGTTATAAAAATTAGTGAATATTTAAGGAACAATTATAAAACTTTAAACTATACTCACCGGGAGCTGCTAGTAAGTTATATAATATATGAAATAGGCATTAACGTATTAGAGTGAACCGAACTTACCTTTAACTGAGATTAAACCGAAAGTTGGAAGATACATGGCTTAAGTTTCTCACGTAATTCTATGAAACTGGGATGTGGAACGATGCGAACAGTGAACTGTTTCGACGTAATCGCAGCCTTCTATTTTCTGAACTGCAGACATTAAACAAGAATATGTACTCTAATGGCTTTTATTATTTGCCGGTCTGGATTTTTGGGTCCTTGTTTTTTGTGTTTGTGTATGGATATGTAAGTCTGTAAATGTGTGTGTGTGTGTGTGTGTATGTGTCTATGGCCATCCATGACAAAGTGTTGTGTGTCATAGATTATCCTGGTATGTTGCTATGGGTATCATTTATTTGTCAAAATTGTTTCCTTTATCGCTGTTTTATAAGTGAGACAGAAATGTATTTTTCTATAATCTAGAACCGCATTTACTTAAGACTTCGTGCACAATCTCCGACTACCTTTCAAGTGCTCGCTTAGTTTCAAATTGAATAAGCCTGCGTACATCCTCACTTCTGCGAAACATCAAGCATCTCTCTCGTACTGCTTTAATCTAAGTTTGTAAGGAGTATCTAGGTAGTAAGAAGATGTTCGAAATAAAATATTTTATACAGAATGCTTTATACATTCCGCGTTTGACATCTTATTGCGTATGAATGTTTCATAACTTGACTTGTTTTATAATTTCATTCTTATGTCATCACACTGGGTCTCTTACGGTGTAGGTAGAGAACACCAAGGGCTAAATATCTTTATGTACCTAAATGTCATGATGTTCTTTTTTATATTCATCGCTCTTTTTGCCTAATCCTTAGGGGACCTAGTATGATGATATAATATCTGTATAATAATATTAATTAAAGACGAAAGTCAAATACCCATATTCACATATTATGAAATGTTATTCAACATTATGCTTTATTCAAATAGCAGACATAATATATATAATCGTTACAGTTTAAGCATTACTATAATTTATGTTACTCTGATGTCTGAATATGTACTGTTAGCTGTTGTATTGACTTGTTCTCCTTTGTTCGCAGTCACGGCGAAGACTTGATCGTGACGCCGTTCGCCCAAGTGCTGGCGAGCCTGCGCAGCGTGCGGAACAACTTCTTGTGTCTCACCAACGTGCCAGCCGCCAAGTAAGTACAGACAACTGGTTTATTAGCATTCTACCTGTTTTATGTACATAATCTGTGTACTTACATTTCACTATGTACCAAGAGTACACGTAGGCGGATGTCACGGCTAAAGATGGACCAGTAACGTGCTGTGCTCTGCATTCTGCAAGCCGCATGCCCAGCGTGGGGGTTGTCGGCAATACAATCTTTGGGGAGGTCAAAGCCCAGCAGTGGGTTGGGACAAACTGATCATGATAGAAAATGTAAACTATAGATGGGTCTGTCAATGTTCACTTTATATTTAATCGTTGGCTAAAGTTCGAGGCTATATTCTTTTGAGGTATTATACTTCTATTTTAAGCGGTTAAATATTGAGATGAATCGAAATAGTATGATATAGATTTGATAAGATTCGAAAAGGTAAGTATTACGAAAATACTCATTAAACAGATTTTTTAAAAATTTGAGGTATTTTTTGTGGAATGATTACTTTTCTAATATATTTGATTTGCGCCTCAACAATTGAATTTCATATAACATTAATGTTATAAAGAAAAATACAAATATATTGATCGTAAATATCTTACAATCGTCTGTACCTTACTCACCGACGTTTATGACGCGGCGTCGCGACGCACTGTCATCCACGCAACCACAACCATAAATTCAGGAATTAGGTATATAGAAACTTAAGATTGTGGCAATATTCATATTATTAATCCACTGTCTATAGCCTTGAAGAGATTAGTCATAAACAGAAGGTAGGTATACCTTCATCATCATCTACCGTATTATCGCTCCACTGTTGGACTTGGATCTCTTCTCATAATTAAAAGTGTTAAGGCCATAGTCCGCCACGCTGGCCAAGTGCGGGTTGGCAAATTATATATACATGGAGCTAAATATAAAAGAAAAATTCAGGAAAATATAAATACACTTGCGTGGAAGCACGATTGGAACCAGTTTATTTCATTAAGTGTTCCCATGAGAGCCTACCAGGTACTTAACTCTCATCTCTTATTCATCTCGATGTTCGTAAACCTTTAAAAACGAAATATGACATTGGAAAGTAAGAAAACGAGTCGCATATAAATATCACGAAAATGTCCATTTAGATACATGATAAAATTCACGTAAAAATAATGTTAGGATATTTGGCACTCATTGTTCACTGCTCACACCTTTAGGGTCCTGGCGTGAAGAGAAAGCAAAATCAATAGCTTTCAATTGTAAATTCAATAACTTAAGAAAAATCATAATGAATAACTAAATAATAATCATCAAAAACCTTTAGAAGCTACCTTTAAAAACTACTTTACTGTGTGTGTAAAGTATACTATACTCCTCAGCCTACCACTTCGGCGAAACATCTCCCGTGATGTTATTTTGTTTAACGACGTCACATCACATTTGCAACGTCACTACTGCATATACTAACGGCGACGATCATTAGCGGCACATTACATGTCGACGTCTTTCATGATATACATAGATATATACCCATCTCTTCTTACTTTAGGCAATTTATGTGTATGTATTAAAACTTATACTTCCAAATGAGGAGCGTGGAGGGTTCGAGAAGTTCAACAGTCGACGATCCTAAATCAGCTTGCCCAACATGGAGAACAACGCCCATTGGGGAGACCTACATATGTCTAAAGTGAAATGTAACAGGCTCATGATGATCATGACGATGACGACGATAATGATAAAACAAATCGTAACATCGCGCCTGTAATCCCCGAAGGGTCAGACGAGTGTAAAACGTTCACCAGGTGGTGATGGTGATGATTTCCCTATCGCGGATATAGTCAAATGTTTGTGTAATGACGATATTGATTGTTGGGTCCCCAATTAAATTGTTTAACGAAAGTGTATATTAAAACTTTACGTAACATAGTTTCTCATTCAGTTTCAGTAATAAGTACATTTATAGGGCTAAAATTGGTGAAACGTTATACTTTCTTCACGTTGTTGGCCCGTGCGTATACCATATACTATTTACAAGCATGACAATATATAATACTGTGGTGCGTGAATCCTAACACTGGAACACAATATGTAATTAGTTAGGTATTCATACGGTAAGTTCGTTTTCCGTATTAAGAATACCTACAGACATCGCACCATATAAATACATTTTTATGTTCAAGGAAGTTTCGTGTTGTGCTTTCATTAAAAAAATTAAATTACTAAGCCGTAATAACAAGTTGTCATTTTAAAATTACATGTAATTGTGAAAGGTTACAGGTGACGTCATCTATAGAAATGTACTTAGTGACAGGTGCTTAAACGATATGCGATTAATTCAGCGTAGCTTTACAGATTTAACGTGTTATTACTTAATATTAATATTTTACGTAAAGAAAGGGATTGTTGAATGCAGAAAAACACATGTGGTCTGTAGGGATAGAGATATTTGACGCTCGCGCTCGCTGCCTACCCCGTAAGAGACCTGGCGTAGTAATATACAATAATATTAGAAACCACAAATTCCGAAGTAAGTTTAACATTGCTTGCACATAGCGCTATCTGTCGATCGTCTGGGATGTATTTTTTATGCCGAGTGTAGTATTTCCTCATACTATCGCTAGATGGCAGTACATTGCTATGAATGTGAATTGCAAATATTTTTAAAAGAATAGGTAATACTTGTGCAACAAATACATATTACCTTATGAAAGCGAATACGCAAGTAACATTTGGATTATTTTCTATTTAAACTTGTTTAAAATAATTTTCTCTATCAAATAATCCCGTTGTTTACTAGATCAATTTTACATAGGTATTGTCTATAATTCTTTAATGTAATATGTTGACACTAATTGTTATAGTTACTTTAGCACAATAAATGTATATTTAAAATCATCACACTCGATCAAAGGCCGTAGATACTCGTACATACTAAAATATTAGTTGAAAAACAGTACCTATTATGTTCATCAGTTAAATTTTCGTCTAAATTATATATTCGTCGTACAATAATTCCGTTTTGTTGTCTTTATTTTCAAGCACTTCGCGATTTTTTTAATCAGTCTATCACACAAATAGGTGGTAGGTAAGTAGTGATTAATACTTTTTCAAAAAAAAAACACTTGTTCTATCCTTGTCATGTTTTTGACAAATTTACACATTCATTTAACTTACAATTAAAAGTGTTCGATACAAAATAAAACATATTCCATTGAGAGAAAAAAAGTTCCAATATTAACAGTCCCGAAAATATTGTTTCTAATATAAGCCGTAGCAGCTCACGGAAAATATTTCTGAAACGTCCGATGAAATAACATTGCTTTAATGAGAAATGTTTTAGGTTGGTCCCCGCAAGATACTTTGGGACACACAAATATTTGCCAATAGGCCACTCCATACGAGGCAGAGTTAATACCGATAGGTTTTTGATAAAATGAGAGCGAAATAAATACCTTCGCTAATAAATTCCTCTGTGCATGATTCGAAAGTACCATAGCCTCCCTTATTTCGACCGTTACGCAGCAGTATTGGATTTTTTTAAAATGGCAATAGGCTCGCGTTTGATTGCAATCTCACCTCATGGAAAGCGAAATGTAGCCTGTGATATAGCACGCTTGAAAATTCCTATTCATCCTTGTCTTCAACAGTTTCAGGTGAAGGGATTTTTGTGTTAAAATAATTGAACGGTCTGCTTACATATTATAATTATTATATCATCACGTCAAGTCCCATAAGGGTTACTGGTTAGGGGGAGCACCCCAAAGCCAAATATCTCTATCCTTACATGTCTTATATATTATACTGTACTAAATGTTGATAACTGTCTCTACCTAAAAGGTGGTATAAAGCGCTTTATGATATTTATAGCAGCATTTCCGAAACGCTGTCTATTTACTATGAAGTGCTTAAGAAATATTGAATTCCAATACTCGTGTGTTCTATGAATTGTAAAATACGCTCATACAATCCGCGGACGGGTATTATATCAATCTTAGCCGCATATTCCAGAGACAATATATTCAAGTGTACTCTCGAATAAAATTGAACGGAACTCGTTCGCAGAATACGAATGTATGTATGTACTTACTCGTATATACATGAGTAGCTTCCCTCATATAATTATATATACGTGTGTTTTAATCTGCTGTTTCAATTACAGTTCAATTTAATTTATATATTATTATAACTAGGTATTGTATCATTACGCCAGATACGTTAAGCGGTAGACAGAGAACACCGAATGCCAAAAATTTCTTATCCTATCCAGCTGATACGCTCTTCAAACGCGCGCACCGGTATTTTTTAAAAGTTAAATAATATTAAATAAATTATTATTACCAATAATACTATTTTATGTTGTTATGGAAAACATGTAAAGGGTTTACTTTTAGGGTTTTTTGAAATGCTTTTAAAAAACAAATGTTGTCTTTCCAGATCCCGGAGATCGTCAGGTGCCGCGACTGCCGTGACGCCGCAGCCAAAGAACTTTAATCCTGGAGGTAACATTACATTCATAAGAAATGCGTCAGTAGTCATTTGTCCGATATATCGAAATACGAATCATAAGTCGACGCCAAGCTGCACAACTTATAACCATAATTTTTACCACAATTAATTCGTGCTTTTGTGTAACTATACTAAGTTTAATAATTTGCTTGCATAGTTTTGTGGAAGTAAAATACTTTCAATAAAAATTTCATTAGCTAAAACCGGACGAATAAAATGTTTCTAAAAGTATAGAAATGCGATGTACTATACTTCAATTGCCTACTACACAGCAATCGCAAGTAATGTTCATGAACTGAGCTTAGGAGACGACTCGTATATTATATTTTTCCTAGCGTTAATAAGTAATGAACCGTGAAATACAAAAGAAATTCTTCTAACCAACCTTTGCGCTATTTACAATCAAACACAATATCTTTCTGAAAGTAATATTTGATATTGACATTCTGTGCTCTCTGCCTTCCCCTAAAAAGACCTGGCGCAAAGACAATAACATTTTTTGTAGAACTTAATATGATTACATTTCTAAATCAATATTGGACTTATAAATATTGATCAATTTCCCTTCCTCCGTCTCCGTCAATAAAATAAAAGCAATTGAACAAGAATTCGTAATCCTCAATTACTAGATTGCACGGATACTTTAAATAGAAGAGAATTATTTCTGGAAGGAAAATAACGAGTAAACAAAGCCGATTCATGTTTAATACTCGGCTTACTATGTTTAATACTTAATTAGTTCGGGTCGCTGTCACCGACTACGGTGAAGAGGACAGCAACAACAACAACAACAATACTCGGCTACACAAAGAAATAGTGAAGGGAATTGTTTAATAGGAAACGACGAAGCCACGAACGAAGAATATACCTAAACATATTATTTATTAATATATAAGATTTTTTATAAACGACTCTGTTTCTTCCAACGCGTTTCAAATCAGACTTACAGTTTCAAGTTGAAGGTATTTAAAAGTTGGGTTCGATTCTAATGACTGTCGTAAGATGTAATGATGGTTTATTTAAAAAGTTTTTTCATTATTATAGTCAAGCGGCCGCTACCTCTCATCGACTTCTGCAACCGATTCCATATAAACGGTAAAAAAAAACTATAAGTGTTGGTTAGAGTCGTTACTATAAGTTATTGAGAACATTATTATCTACTTACTGGTGTATTGCTTAAGTATATAGGTATATGAAACGAGTGCATGTTGTTTTGGCCGACTGGCGCGTGGGATTGTTTTCTTTTTCCTGAATATTTTGCAAATCAACTTCAACCTGTAGTATCAATACTGCGCATAAAAATAATGAATTCTACGAATCGAAGCCAAATTTCAATATGCTTATCTATTGCACGGCAATCGGATGTTGTCATGATAAATCTTTACAAGCGCGCAGGATATTTTCAAACTATTTCAGAAATATCATATCTGCTACTTGCCCTAGATTTTTTCATATTACTAATAACTGCAGAGCAAAATGGACGTCAATTAGCACAGCACCACGTGTCGCTTGGTTTATATAGAGTTAACATGCCTATTTGAGAGTCCTTTTGTATAATAGTATTGTATTCGACGAATGACAGCAGTCATATACTTGGCGACACTCTCTCCTAGATGGAAGCACTGTCGCCTTTCATAGGATGTTACTGACATATCTATTATATTTAAACAGCTTTCTTTCACCTCATATGCTCTAGTACAATAAACATTTACACCCGCCCCTATCTAAACGTCAGTAGACATCACTTTACAACCTCTGATAATCTACCTATATTAAAACATAAAATTAATGATAAATCTTGCATGATATCTCTAAATATAACCATTGCATAGTTATCATTTTGTCTTCTATTTATCTGTATTTTGTAAGCTGCGATAATAATAATACAAATATACTTTATTGACCATCTTTATTGCTAGCTTTACGATTGTCTCAACTAAATATCGACTATTTGTAATTACATGATGTAATTCTGTCGGGTTTCACTAATATTTATTTACCCGTACCAATTTTGATTGGTGTTTTATTACGCCACTAAGAAACGAGCCGTTTTTCCTAACGTAAACCTCTGGTTTTATATTTCTTTATTCATGAGTTTCTAATACTTTGGTAATATTTTTAGGGTTGTCGCTGTTCAATAAAACTCTTGCGTTTTTTGTTTTTAATTTGAGCTTATTTGGTGTTAATTTCGTCTTTAAAATATTTTAATACGTCCATTATTATTGTTAAAGTAATAATTGGTTCGTATGTGTTCAGCAAATTAAATTTTATCTAGGGATTTGATATTTTTTTTTATCTCGTATAAAGAAATGCTTCTATCTAGGGAATGTGGACATCGTGTTTAAAGGCATGTACGTAGTAATCCTTTTATTATTGCGAAAAGAATGCCAACAATTCGAAACAGCCTATTAACCTAACATAACCAATTCTGGATGGACTATATAAAAATTGGTAGTAAAAACAAAATTAAAAAATTTGACCGATAAATATTTTAAATTGTTAATGGTAATTTATTTCCATTAAACATAATATTTTTGCCGTAAAAAATAGCAGTAACATCTATAAATTATACGTAGATTAACTAATATACCTAGATTATATATAATATATAGTGACCATGGAATTTGAACATTTAATAAGAGTTTTTATTAAAAAAAGAATAAGCGCTCCATCTATTAAAATACTCAATTTATACTCACAATAAATAGATCAAATATAACAAAATTAAATAATGTAGTTTTTAGCCTTTACTGCTGGCATTTTCTTAGGTTATAGTTAACTATTGTGAAGCAACAGTCGTTATCTGCCATCCTGGGCCTTGAGGGACTGCCGGCAAATATTTTATATTATTATAAATGTAATTACAATGAACCCTGCTCAAAATTTTATTGAAATGCACCCGATCTGTAAAAATCTACCTTTCTTTTTAATTTATTGTTTTTATTCAGAGATTTTTATACCGTTAAGTTTTTAAGACTGGTCTGCAGTCTCGAATTCTGACTTGAAAACTTTATAAGGTATGATAAACAAATTTCTTCTAATTTATACTCTTCAGCTTAAATAAACATGAGCAGGTTGTAGCCAGTATACCTAGTACCTACTGTAATTTAACTACAAGTTGCCTTTTACAAATTCGCGACATGCCCACTTCCCACTCCACTCCCATTCGTACACTGCTTTGAAAGCTAAACCAACCATAGAATCCTTTTATACAGCGTTCTAAAGAAGGCTAGGTGCATGGTTTACTATACGAAATCTAGTAAAATATTTTTAAGCGCTAAAATACTTTACGATTTTAGTTCATCTTTACGTAAATGCGGTTTTGTTCCCGAAGACATCGTCCCATTTTGCACAGGTTTTTTTTCCGTTGAGTCATGTAATTATTCATATCTGTTTCATATACAGATTTTGAGGACGTTAATCCGTCTATAAATATACAGTTTGATGTTTCATAACATTTTTCCTCGTTTTTTACAAACGGATGTCTGCACATACAGTGCAGTAGTAAAGTAATAATTGTCGATAGTAAAGATAATGCAAGCCAGTCGGTATGAGACAACATACATATAACAAAAGCAGACAAACAATGAGACAGGTGATTTCACAACTGATCGTTTAAAATTTCACCAGGAAGTCATTGTAGGTACAATGTTTAGAGTGCACAGATGAGCACTTTTAGAACATCGTTGAGTAGAGGGCTTTGTATCATGTTAATAATAAAGTACATGCACAGCTTAATATATTTTTATATATTCACGCCAGATCACTTACGGCCAGGTAAAGAGTACAAGGTGCCAAATAACCCTATCCTTACAAACCTGAAGTAGTTCTTTTAGTTATGAATATAACTGTTTTAACACACCCACACCGATTTCTTTTACATCTTTGTTTAACACTGTTTGACAAGTCGCAAAGGTTAACCACATTGAAAATTACAACATGAGTACCAAGTTTTCAGAATTTGTCCTTCGTCTTAGTTTCATTAGTAGAATTATGTGAATTGGATTTTTGTTTCATACACATTTTCAGTGTATGAAGGTAAAACAGAACGTTTGGTTAGAGTTTATTTGGAAAATATACTCAAATCGTGACTTAACAATTGTCGCTTTCAATTACCAGTCGGTGGCTATTTTATATCTGGGTGCGGCTAACATTATTTTCTATACGTGTGAATCAATCGCGTCCTTTAATTTCCTTGCCACAGCAGTTTACGACTGAACCTTGAGAACGCTATGAAGAAGTGTTTGCAATTTTTCTATTAATCATTTGTGCAATTGTGTTGGTTCAAATTTTGTTCAGTTCATGAAAGCCCTAGAAATGTGACTGTACTAAGTGCATCATTTCAGTGATTCAAATAACTTGTGATTTGATATTAGCAGCGAAAAAAGGCCGTGGCCTTTGGTGAGTGTTATGATAAGAATGATTATGCCAAACCGCACTAGACCAACGTGGCAGACTGTGATCAAAATCCTTGTTATTCTGAGAAGGAATCACTATCCAAGAGTGGAAAGGTAAAACGGTTGATGATGAAATATAAATTAAATTTTCCCAGACGTAAATTATTCATAAGTTTTAGATTGATTGTTAGTCATCATTAACACTTCTTAATCATTATTGTTTCGAGAAATCCAGTCACATTTCCTAGATAGTGTGTAATTTGGATCGATCACATAAACTCATAATCAGACACTCGCGAGGTTATTCAGCGATATTATTCAATGGGTACGGGTATTTAGATATTTTATAATACCCGGTGCTCCCCGTCTCGAGTACCTTTTGTTATTTCATATTATATAACGATTGTAATTGATTACGTAAAAATATTTTAAGTACGTACACGTGGATAATTACCTGCCACGTTGCCATTCAAAATGTTACAATAAATGATATTTACGACGCGGCTAGAAAGACAAATTAATCAAGGGAGCTTTTCGGAATGGGACGGAGAGTTTATCTGAAGTATGACAGATACTAATGAGCGGCTGTGTTGGCTTCCCGCCGCGAATTCTATTCAGGACGCTCGCCATTTCCCGGGAACTGCCGAATGTAGGCCAGGGCAACATATCGCCGAACAACACGCGTGCTATTGTCTAAACACTGTCAGACCTCTCATGATAGTGATGATGATGACGAAAAATAGCTATGCTCCAAACATACGTGTTGCCGCGCAATACGCATGTTGTATACTATTGTCCAAACACTTTTCGGCCCCATATGATGATGGGGATGAAGATAATAAATATGAACTAAACACGTGCTTAATTTTAAACGATTTACAAAGTACAGTTGCTTTTAGTACATACATTTTTCCTGCATGTGTACATCAAGTATATATTAGCTATACTTAATCAAGGCACTGCTCGTTGGAATAATATGTAAAGCTACACAAACACATAGACCTCACAAGCCTGATTAATACAACGTTAACCCAACTATCACATGAATAATTACCTCCGTATGTACCTGTATTATAGTATAACATCAATTAATACTCAACATGCCACAGTCATGCGTTCGTTATTCCTGGTTGTATTTAGTATTTTGCATGTTAAATGAGGTAAGAACACTGTGGACTGTTTAAAAAAAGCTTCGTTTTGGAATTAAAAAAAAACGTATTTCTATCTTTTTTCACGGGACAACAGCCGTGGGTTCAATTCCCACTCAGGACAAATATTTTTTTAATGTTTGGCAGAATAAAAAAATATTTTAGACACAAAGTAACAAGAACTATTTGAATATGTTTATGCAGCCCGGGTCAATGCATTAAAACGTCAATAAATCGATGTACACTCTTTATTATGCAGACCGAATCTTATCTAATTTAATTCAGTTCATAATACTCCCAACGCTCGTATATTATTAACAGTAAATGTAATTACTCATTTAATCTGCTATAAATATGTTGAGCTCGTAATTTACTTTACGACTACACATATGTAATATAGGTATCTCGTTCTTATTGCGAGAATTTTCAAATATATTACGACCATAATTATTTTGCTTTTGACTTCTGAGCGCGGTTGTCTTCCGGTAATTGGGGGAAGCCTGAAGTTTTCCGCCACGCTGCTCCGGTTTACATACGGAAATGTTGTTCAATTTCGACATATTTTAAATATGACATATTTTAAAACGGATACAAATACTTCTATAGATTTAGAACAATAGTGTGTTGAACCGAAAAATTAAAAAAAAACTCGCAACATTATTTTCAATAGAGATTTGGTAATCATTACAGTATTATAGAAAGAAATAAGCTATTTTATGTTAGTATTAAAACTTAGCTATACTAATATATAGTTTGATTAGAATTTTATCGGCAACTTAAATCATGTCCAAGTGTGGATCGCCTAGTTTATTAGATTCAGAATCACACTGCTTGTGTCCTGGGTTCAAATCACTCCTGTCTTGATGCAAGTTACTTTTATTTGTAATATAAGATATATCTTGCTGCGATGGTGATGGAAAACATCTTTAGGAAACCAGCGCACTTACCGTATTGTTCTCTAAGGCACTCGGCTAGCATGGCAGATTATGGACTTAAACTTTTTTAATCAGAGATAACCGCTGTGTCCAACAGTGAAATGATGAAAGATTTGAGATCGATATAAGGGTTCAGATTGATAACAAATTTTGTCGAACTAACCATATTCTTTAGTTGATAACCAAAAGCACATTCTTTATATCTTATAGACGAGTAAGATCAAGTGAATACTGGCGCGGTGTAGAAGTCCTCGTTCGCGGCCTTCGATATGTTTTGTTGATTTCTATAACCAACGCTATTTGTAGATCTCAATGGAGATCTCACGTAAGTAGGGCATTTACAGTAACTGACAATATTTAACCTGGATGTGTTTAGTAATTTCTATCGACCTATTTAATTTGATCATTTTTGATGAAATCTGCGTTTACAATCGATTCATATTTGTCAAGTTATATTTGTAATATTTAGTACAGATTTTACAAACTGATTTCTACTGATTTTTACAAACAGCTCGCAAATGCAATAATATATTTTCAACAACCACAATTTTTACTTGTATGGAAAAATACGACACTATCTGTTAATTTTTAAATACCCGATTGCTTTGACAATCGTAATGAGCGCTTTATAAGAAATGCACTGTGCAATATACCAGAAGTACAATCGTACATATCTTATCGTCATACATCTGGCTACGTCACAGACAACCGCCAGTGTCACTCTTACTAGACGGCTATGTAATATATGTTATCATTATGTACTCGCTATAAGGTTAAATGTCGCGCGCGATCTGTGAAAAGGCCCTAATGTGACGCACGAAACGGGAGTGCTCGAGTCGTGATCGTGAGCCTTGGTAACAGTATGTATGTGAAGAAGGTCACTGTTATCAGGGGACCTCGTCGTGCATCTTTGACAGGCACAATCAATAATTTTGTAGAGCGCTACGCGTTTACCGGAAACGATAGAGGCTGTAATGACATTACAGATATAAAATGTATGAATGGTGACGATTTTATCTGTATTCTGCTCTTAACATTTATCTCTACACATAGCCCCGAGCTGTTCGCGTTCCTCGCGAGATTACTTGATTCAATTAAACAAGAACCATTTACATGAGATAATATATGAATTTAAATATCTTTTAAAAACAAATTTCATATGAGTATGTAACCAAAATATCTGCTTGTACTCATACATTACAATGTTTACTTTTCCATGATGAAATTAACCAGTTCCAATCCTTTGATGAAACGTATTGCATCTTTATCCTAGATCAAAGAAATAACGCCTAATTCTATTTGGATACGGAATGCCATCTGTATCCGGTCTCGATACGGTAACAAAATAAGGTTTCGGTATTTGACAGTCTGGAAGGTGATTAACGCTTATTGGGAATCGTTTTAAAATCGAATACAATATGAGACATTGGTATGTTTAATTTTTAAAATTAAAAAATCTTTGATTGATACATTTTCTTTGAGGAAATATCAACATAACGATTATTTTTTTTTAACTATTCCGCCATATATGTGCGAATATATGTATGTACATATTATTATTGTTACAGACGAAGCATACATGAAGCTCGCGCTGGAGACCGTGGAGGAGCTAGACTGGTGTCTAGACCAGCTGGAAACCATACAAACGCACCGCTCGGTCTCCGATATGGCTTCGCTCAAGGTAAGCTATGTCCACAGCAATATTGCAAGCATTTATTTTTTTCACTTTCCAAAAACGAACAAAGAAATTTTACATAAACTTAACACCTGAAAGTAGTTACTTGCAATTTTACATATTAAAAATTCCCACTGCTAAGTGTTCTTAGAAAAATCCCTCTTATTTGCAAAGCACATTGGTAACATGAGTTTATTGTAGACATAATGACCTCACTGGTATTCAATTTACTGTGTGATTATATGTGAGATGATTTATTTTATGAAAATTGCATCTTGTCACGTCACAGGTGTTTCATAGAAAGAATGTGGGGTGATTATATTACACATTTGTTCGTAGTGACAGTAAGATAATTGTTATAAAATTCAATGTCGATTCACAGTGTGTCTCACCCGACCATTATGCGTTCAGATAACGTGATTGATGTTTTAAGTACCAGGAAACGTTTTTCTAGTTGACAAATATTTATTGTGTAAACTGTTGTGGTCTATTAGAAGAAAGTGTGATTTATAAATGATAAAATCAGCTATAGTAAAAATAGATTTTATTTTGTTGTTTTCCATTTTGCTTCGAATTCTCTGTCTCTCCAAAACACACAAGAATTATATTTAAAAAGCGTTAAGTATTTTCAAATTGTCGATATAGAAAAACAAACATCATACAAAGGTTTTGTTTTGACGGTCTGTAGTATGAAGGACGTCGTAAATCGCTTTTGCACGTCAAAGGAATTTTCTCGAATATCTTTTGTTCAGCTTCGGTTTTCCTTTTACGAACGCTTCTACGTGTTTAACGGACAACTATAACAATACTGTTTTTAGGTTATTTTTTCATCCAACTCCTATTTAGACGATTATAAACAAGACACGAAAATAGAGAAAATTTAAGTTGGTATAAATGTGGTATAATTTGGCAATTTCTTTTGATGGAATCCATTATTCATTGTTTTCTCTCTAGATAGACACGGATGATAATATCTCCGTACAGTGACTACATTACGAGCAACAATAGCGGCTTAATGCACAGTCTATTTGTTTTATGATTGCCCTCTAAACGGTTCTCGTAATCGTGGAAATTTTCTAACGCAAATTCACGACCTAGGATTTGCTTTGGCGTCTAACTATACGGTAACAATAAACAGTATTTACTCAATTCACGTAACACATATAACTCAGAATGCAGTGATACGAGTAGCGTAGTGGCTTTGAATCCTGCCTTGCATTTCAGAAGTTCTGGGTTTGAATTCTGACGCGCACTTCTTTCAGAATAAATTGTGTTATAAGGATTAATATCACATGCTGTTATAGCAGAGAAATGACTCCTAACGAAACCTGAACGTTTTAACAGTTCTGAGGTGTGTAAAGTCTGCCAACCTGCACTTGGCCAGCCTGTCAGATTATGCACACTTTCTCGCATAAATACTTACAAGACACAAAAAATATTATTAATGACAAAAAAAGTAATCACTAATTATATTATTGTTAATGAACACTGCGATGAAATATTTTTTAATAAATAAACAGTACATACGGAGGGTTGTATAAAATTAACCTTTGCCTAAATTAAATCTGTCCCAAACAAATCTTGTTACTGTCCTTCAATGGAGCTCAAAGCCCACGTCGGAAAGTTTTAATGATTTGACCAAAGAGATCTCCCAATTCAGGCTCCCATTTCAAGTTTATTGCGATGTTTGACAAGTCAACGTACATCCAATTACTGTATGAAAACTTCCCTCTCGTTCTGCAAGGAGATCCGTGTCCAACAGGGGCACGATTAATGGGATGTTGATATTGATGGAGTACGGATAAAGTAGTTTTCAGTTTATAAATTCATAAATATTAGGTGTATACTTTTCACTTTTTAAATTATTATTATATCATCGCGTCAGGTGCTTTTCGGGGTTAACGGAAAGCAGCAAGTGTCAAATATTACTATGATTACAGACCTGACGTACTTCAGATATTTTAATATTAACGTAACATCACGCCTGTAATCCCCGAAGCGGTAGGCAGAGGAGTGTAGTACACTCCCACGTTTCACCAATTACGTTTAAGTCCCATGGAATAGGTGGTGAGCCTAT